>JAQZBX010033230.1:0-25469 GCA_029593785.1 Cabassous unicinctus | reverse complement strand
TGTAAAAGCCAACCCATTTCTGGTATATTGCTTTCAGCAGTTTTTAGCAAACTAAAACAACATGCAATAGGGAAAGAATGGTTTCTTCAACAAATGGTATTGGAAAAATTTTATATCTACATGCAGAAAAATGAAATTGGACCTCTACCTCACATTATATACAAAAATTAACTCAAAATGGATCAAGGACCTAACTATAAGAGGTAAAACTATAAAGTTATTAGAAGTAAACTTTGGAGCTAATCTTCATGACCCTCATTCAGCAATAGAATCTTAGATATGACACCAAGAGCACAAGCAACAAAAAAGCAATAGACAAACTCAACTTCATCAAAATTAAAAATTTTGGAAAGTGGATGTGGCTCAACCAGTTGGGTGTCCACCCACCACATGGGAGGTCCGGGGTTCGGGTCCCAGTGCCTCCTAAACTAGACAAGCAGACACTGCACTCACCACAATGAGATAGATGTTGCACCCACTGCAATGAGCAGACACCTAAATGAGCAGATGTCACAAACCAGCAGACACCACAGCCCATGGGGAGCAGATGTGGCTCAGGCCATTGGGCACTCACTTCCCATGTGCAACGTCCCTGGTTCAGTTCCTGGTGCCTCCTGGAGAAGTCAAGCAAATAATGAGCAGTGAGCAGACAAGACAAAAGAACCATCTGGGAGTGGGGAGGATACATTTTTTAAAAATTAAAAATTTTGTGCATCAAATGACATTATCAAGAAAGTGAAAAGATAATCTATAGAATGGGAGAAAATAGTTGCAAACCATATATTGGATACCAATTTAATATCCAAAATATAAAAAAACATTTACAATGCAACAACAGAAAGACAAACAACCCAATTAAAAAATGAACAAAGGACTTGAACAGACATTTTTCCAAAGAGGATATACAAATAGCCAATAAACATATGAAAAGATGCTCAAATTGTTAGCCATTAGGGACATGCAAATCAAGACCACAATGAGATACTGCTTCACACCTACAAGGATGGCTATTATTTTTAAAAATTGAAAATACCAAGTGTTAGAGAGTATGTAGAGAAATTGGAACTCTAGTGCATTCATTTTTGGTGGGAATGTAAAATGGTGCAACCACGTGGGAAGCAATATGGTAGTTCCTCAAAAAGTTAAATATAGAATTACAATATGACCCAGCAATTCCACTCCTAGGTATATGCCCAATGAAAGTGAGAACAGAGTCTCAAGCAGATACTTGTACACTAATGTTTATAGCAGCATTATGCACAATAGCCAAAAGGTGGAAACAACCCAAGTGCCAATCAACAGATGAGTGGATAAACCAAATATGGTACATATACCAGGGAGGGACAGAGAGACGGAGGAAGGGAGGGAGGGGGAGAGATGTTGGGATGGAGGGAGTGAGAGAGGGAGGGAGGGGGGAGAATGGAAAGGACAGAAGAGACTAAGACTCCCAGATTTCCATATAAGGTATAGTCCATTCATTCCTAAAGAAAACAATTCTACCTTTAGATGACCATGAATACACAGAATCTTGAAGATGGTAAAAGGGTCTATTTGTTTTTTCCTCTGATTTATCTTTCCCTCTGTTTGGTTATCTCATCAAAAGGGATTCTAGGAATTCCTGCTTTTTCTAAATCCTTCCATTTCCCTCATCTTCCCAAGATTCACCTTTGCATCATTTCTATCTTGGATACATTTTTCAAGGTCTTTGAGACCATGAATGCCATGCCATGCAAGTCTCTATCCTGTCCGGTAGAAAAGGAAACTTTCAGTTTCATTACAGAAAAAAAATCTTAGATCTTTAAATCATTTGGTGTTGAGCAAGACAAATATTTTTCTTGCTAGTATTGACTACCTCTTATATCTAAACTTGGATGTATATTATGCAAAGTCACCTTTTCTTTACTGTAACTAACCAAGACTTTCTTCCCACCAATAAGGCATAGGGGAAGAAATATCCCATTCTGTCACATATAGACAGAAAGGAAATGGAGCATAAGAAAGCTGCCTACTCATACAAAGTAGGCAGTGCTTTATGAACCAGTTGAGAGGTGGAGATAGGCAAGTAAAAACCATAAGTGCAAAACATAACATAAAAGAATGAAACCACATGACATGTTTATAGAATTTCAAGTAGACCAGTGTGCCTAGAACAGAGGGGTGGATCAGGGAAGAATATGGCAGCATAGAAAAATAGATTGTACCCAAATGTCCCAAAGTCACAGAAGAAAGAAATAATTGTGAATACGTATTAATATGAATATGTTGTTAATCTATCTTTCAGGCTAATAAAGAACACACTGTCTCTGGTTCATTCCTCATTCTGCATTTTTCCCCATGAAAGCCATAGAGTTTGTGGCCCTCTCACTGAATGTCTTTCCACCTTACTCTCCATCTCTTCCCAAACCAACTGTCCCTCCCCCAAAGGATGAATTTAAATTCCACATCCACATCCTTATTAGAGAGGGTAGAAATGGGATCTTTCATTTTATTTTTTCCCCTCAATTTGCTAGTGACAATATTGGAAGAAACTGCTCCTGCAATAGGTATTGATGCCTTCTCTTCCTTTATATTCAGTTTCTAACAATTGCAGTCAAAACCCAATAGCTGGAAAGCCAGGACTGGAATAGCCAAGTATCCAGTTGTGTGAATGCTTATGTCAGTTCAATATCTGATATTCTTCTTCTCTGAAATAATGGCATATTTGCCAAAAATCAATAAGCTTTTGTGAAGAGAAAAATCTAAACATGCTACAGAGTTAGATACTAATTGGAAGGGGCAAACTGATGTTGATGATGGGTTCTTTCAAGAAAGAGAGTTTTGCTCTCATAAGCTCCAACCATTGCTGGTTTTCTCTTGTGCATTTGAGTCTATGTGCCCTAAGTATGAGTGTTTTAAATTTCAGGTTAGTTAGACTTTTATCATATTTTGTATATGTGTTTTTTTCGTGCATTTATTACTTTATTACTGTTTCCTAATTTCTATTTGTACATGTCCTGAAGGAGATGGGGAGTGAATCCTGGAAGAATATGGAGGAAGCTAAATATGTATAGTAGGTCACCCAAAAATGTAATTTTGCTTTAGTAACTCAACCTTGCTGGTATTTCCACAATTGATTTAACTTGGACCAATGGTATTTTAAACTGACTTTTGTTGTAAACAGAATTAACTTACCCAGATTTGGGAGCCTACTCATCTTTTTTATGGAATAGACTACCCACATAACAATTGAAATAATTTTCATCAAGGAAACTAAGCAGTTTTGAGGAAAAATAAACGGAAGGCTATATATCATTAAAAACTAAGAATAAATTTTAAAGTCTGTTGATCTAAGGTAGTAGTTGTTAACCATCTCTTATAATAATGAAAGAGTTGGGAAAAATTTTTGGAGAAAGCAACAGCAGAAAGCTTCAGAATAAAAAGGATTTACCCACCATAAAAGTTGCTGAACACAGAAACACCCTCCCTAATGTAACCGGCTCAGTTGAGTATATTTCCACTTTATCTATGAATGTGCCTCAAATGAGTAAGCAAAATCCTGAACAGAAAGGGTTTCTGAATTCCTCTTTTCTGTGGGTAATTTGCTTTTGTATGAAATACCTCTTTGGCTGTCCAAATACAAAACAACAAAACTAACAATAGAAGAAACCAGTCATCTCAACGTGCCATTTCTCTGATGAAATATGGGCATGACAAACTGTCTAGCTCACTCTAGATAGAAGCTGACAACTGCCAGCAATCCTTTAAAAAGGCCAGCAACTGCTACCATTATAGAACACAGCAATAATTCATAAGGCACCAGAACAATGTAGAATGAAATCTTCAAAATGCAGGAAACAGTGGATTTAATTATGAGTGATTCTTGTATAACTGGACTCTCCTGAAGTCTAATAAAATAGCCCATCATAAAAGGATTGCCTGATCCTAAAATAAGGGCATCTAGAGCTAAGAAGTGGCCTAGCATTATAAAATTAGCAAGTGGCTGCTACTCCTTTACAGTCTATTTGAACACCACTTGTGAAATCATATAATCACAAAATTTTTCAGCTTCTGGACACCACCATAGAGATGATGGTCCAAGACCTCAGTTAACAAATGAGGAAACTGAGTCCCAGGGAGGTGAAGAGGTTTGCCTAAGACCACCAAGAGTGAAAAAACCCCATTCAACTCTCTTTATTTGGATATAGAGAATACAATAGTAAAGAATACTGACACACTCTTTGCTTTCATTCATTCATTCAATAATTATTGAGTGTCTACTATTTGCCAAATACAATGAGAAAATACTATATCTACTGGAGAAAACAGATATTATAACAAGTAATTAATATCAGTATCTACTTTCTTTTAAAATAAAATACTGATAGTTTTCACTTTAAAAGCAATATCTGTCACTGACAGAAAATTTTTAAAATACAGAAAAATTGAAAGGAGAAAAAAATCACTTACCACCCACAGAAAACCACTTTCAACATTTTGGCATACTTCTTGCCAATCTTTGTTCTTAAGTATAAATTTTCATCTTTTGTTCTTTCTTCCTTTTTTTCCTTTCAAACTACTGCAATCCGTGTGTATGTAAAATTTTATATCCTAGCTTGTAACGTACACATTTCCTCATGTTATTAAGGCTTCTTTGCAATCATCATTCTTAGCAGCTGCAAAATATTCCATGGAGTAGAAATAATAATTTTCCCAGTGTTATTTTCCCCCTTTTGAAATGCATTTATAAATGCATTTATAAATTATGAGCATCTTTTCAATATTTTGGAATACATCTTTGGGATTAATTGACAGCTCATTTTACTCCAAGAGGATTTCAGGGAAGGTTGTTTACTAAATTTCTTAAAATTGTGAAGCAGGTGAAAGGATATGCTCCTCCTGGATACATATCACTTAAGGTGTTTTTTTTGTTGTTGTTGTTGTTTTTTAAAGATTTTTATTTATTTATTTGCCCCCCTCCGCCCCACCCCTTGTTGTTTTGCACTCGCTGTCTGCTCTCTTTGCTCTTCTGTGTCTGCTTATCTTCTGTTTAGACGGCACCAGGAAGAGATCCTGGGACCTTCCGGAGTAGGAGAGAGGCGCTCAATCTCTTACACCACCTCAGCTCCCTGGTCTGCTGTATCTCTTATTGTCTCTCTTCTGTGTCCCTTTTTGTTGCATCATCTTGCTGCACCAGCTCTCCACACAGGCCAGCACTCTTGCTGCGGACCAGCTCGCCTTTCACCAGGAGGCCCTGGGAACCGAACCCTGGACCTCCTATATGGTAGATGGGAGCTCAATCACTTGAGTCACATCCATTTCCCAACTTAGTGTGTTTTTGACTGGACATTTTTACACTTAAGAATATGAGAATCACATAGTTCCATTGTCACTTTGACACCCCTTGCCTGCCCACTGATTTCTCCTAGTCACAATGTGCCCAGCCATTGACTAGACTAGAGTGGTTTATCCTGCCTGCAAAATGTTCTGCCATTAGTGTGGTGAAGAATGCCCCAGCCATTAAGGGCATTAAACTTGAATTTTAATAAACAATGAATAATTGGGACATACTTATACTAAAATATTATTTGTTTTTTGAAATTCAGATTTAACTGGGCAGCTTGTTTTCATTTTTGTTTTTGTTGTTGCTGTTACTAAATCTGGCCATCTGACCAGCCTTGCCTCTGTTAGCTAGTGGACTTGGGGCAATTTTCTTACGTCTCTCAAACTCTTCTTGAAAATGAAAAGAGTCATGTTCATCTCACAGGATGGATGCACCACACAGGGAGATGTTTACAAGCACCTGGCACACTAAGCTTTTCTGCCCTCATTCTTCCTCACTAAGTTTCGTGTTCTTGTCTTCTCCCTTACCTACCCTCCCCCAGCTCAGGGACCACCCCTTCCACCCTACCTCCCTGTAGTGGCTCTGAGACTGGACACACTCCCAGACAGCCATCTTCTTCCCAACACCTGCACCTTGTGACTTCGAGGCTTGGCTCCAAGAAGTGGCTCATGCCAAAGGCTGGCTCCAGAGCAGCTGGAATATCATTCAAATTCGGCGTGATAGTGAAAGCTAAGTAGGTATACGATGGGGATGGGGTACATATAACACAGAGACCTAACCAGGCTGTGGAAGCATGGATGGCCTTCTAAAGGAAGTAATACCTGAGTTGAGACTTGAAAGAGGAAGAAGAGCAGTTAACCAAGGAAGCACTACAGAGACAGTAGTAGGGGTGCTTGGTGACTGTATGGTGGTCAAGGCAAAGAGAGGAGCATATGCAAAGACTCAACAGAGCCAGAACTATAATGGAGCTGCAAGAAGCTCATTGGAACAGAATGAAGAATGAGAAGGGAATGGTGAGAGTCAGGGACTAAATCACCTAGGAGCTTGTGGGCCATGCCAGGGGCTGGATTTTATCCCAAGAGCAGTAGTATACAAGGGTGGGGGGTGAGGCTAAGCAGGGGAGTGATGTGATTCATTTTTCAAATTAAAACCCTCCTGCGGCTGCATTGTGGAGAAAAGATTGGAGGGAAGGAGAGAGGAAAAAACTAGGAGGATCATGGGGACCTGACATGGGGAGGGGCATAAAGGGGTAGCAAGAACAACTTGGACAGTTTAAAATCCTGCCTCTGTGTTTCCCTTGCTTGTAACATGAAATTCAATCCAAAATGCCAAAAGGGTGATTTATGTCTAAAATCTCCAAGGATAGAGCTGGCTTTAGGAATTGCTTGCTACAGGGGCTCAACTGATGTCATCAGGACAGGTTTCTCTCCTATCTCTTGGTTCTACTATTTCTGCGCTGACTCCATTCTCAGACTCCACAAGTAGGCAAGATGGCTGCAGCAGCCCCAGACGATCATCCACACAACTCCAAGACCAACAGAAATGAGGATCTACTCCCAGACCAGTGGTTCTATGAAATAACTCAGGGCAACTTTTGAATATGATGGGCTCACATCATCCCAAATTAATGTGGCCAGGCCCAGAACAAATATCAGGGATGGAGTCAGCCCTGCTGAGACCTCATGACCTGAGAAGAGGAGAGATGAGCCCTAGAAAAAATCTGGGGGCTACTGCCAAAAGTAATATCAAAAGATGCTGGGCAGACAAAGATAATAAATGTCCACAACACCCTGTTCATCTTCAACTTTGGAAACCCAAGTTGGAGCTGACGAAAAACATTCACCAAGAACACTGAAAATGAAAAGAACCCAAACATGCAGTCTGCCCAGATCGTGTTTGCCAAGTGATGGGTGATAGTCAAAATCTTTAGCAGCCAGTATGGTACTGGGACTGACAAATCATAATGGATGCCAGCTGTAGTGTCTATTAGTGGGAACTGGCACATGTCAGCCTTGCCAGGGGAGGCTGGGCAATTTGTCAGGCTGGGGTTGATGAATTCAATACTTAGAAGTCTCCAAACCAAATAAAAAAGAACATTTCAAGAAAAAGTCCTAAAGAAGGAAAGAGGAAAGCAAAGGAAGGAAGGACAGAGATCATCTTAACTAAGCCTTAAAAAGTGACTTTTAAATAACTCAAAATGCAAGATTAGTATTTTTCACAATCATTTATTCCTACCATCCATTGGGAAACAGTTCAATTCCTTTATCTTTTCTTTCATTTTCCTTTCAAGTCTGGAAATCATCTAAGCCAGACCTCAAATTAAATAAGAAACTTACAATTAAAATTGGCAAGGGATGATAAAGCTGTACACAGCTCCAGTTTCCAAGCAAATATTCACAGGGAGCTTAGAGAAAGTTTTCTGTAATTTTTTTACTTACGCAAATGGTCCCTGAATGTAATACTCTATCTTTCACCCTTGCAAAACTTGTACACATGAAATTATGTCAAAACTGAATTTTGTTCAGTCTAGCCCTATTTCAAAAGCAGCCCAAACACAGGTCCCTCTTGGTAAAAACTAAATATAAATGTGTAAAGCAAACAGAAATCCCGTGTCTTAATTTACAAAGGGTCACCTAAATTACAAAGGATCTTAATAAGGGGCCAGAGAACAACAATTATAGATTGAGTGCTGACCTACATGCCCAGCTTCATGCTGATGAAGAAAAGAAACCAAAGAAATAGAAAAGCATGATTCCTGGTATTAAGGAGCTCACAACTTTGCTGGGGTCTGAAGTTCTTTACACACGTGGAACATTTAAAGAAGAAAATAGAAACTTAAAAGAGCAATATAGATGCTAAGTGATGTGATACTGTGAGGGCCGAAGAAACCAGGAGGAAAAGGATTTCTGTTCATGAAATGCTTCAGCAACCTCAGATGAAAACGTGTGATGAACACAATGGCAGTGTCTACTCCGGAGGGGGTAAAATCGAAATTACTCCCTAGGCCCGGGGACTCTAATCTCAGGGCTGTCACCATCTTACTGCTCCACCTTTGGCAAATTACCTTACCTCTCACTGCCTTCCCTCGAAATGGCAGTGGCAACGCAGACCTATTCTTCAGGGCTGGTAGAGAATAAATAATAAAGAATGTGTAGACTCAGTAAAAGATAAGGGCCTAATAAATCCTGACTACTTAGTATCCAGCCCCAAATGGACTGTTACATGGAGCATATGGCCGATCGGTTTGTAGACGGTTATGTATTGCCAATTTGGCTGAATTTGTCAGGGAGTTGAAAGGGTCCACTTACACAGTCTGTTATTAATTACTGTAAAGGATATTTGTGACATTGAAATGCAGATAATTTCTCAGATTAAGTGGCGACATCTGCCCCCATTGTAATGTAAGTGCATAATTGTCATCAGCAAAACCATGTTTTCCTTACATTGAAAGGGAAGAATAAATCACTGCAATTATAATAAATATTTTTACCAAAACAGTGATTAAAGGGATATTTATGCTGCAGGGGTGGTTTCTTAATCATCTTTCTGTGCTTTTATCTTATCGTGCAAGTCAAATGGGGAGTGGTAGTTGTTTGGGGACCGTTTGCTTTTGTTATTAAAAAAAAAAACCTTTTTAAAGTAGATGTATTTTAGAGGCTATGTTCATAGTTGTTTTGATTTTAAGCCTTTCCTTTATCTTTTTGTTGTTGTTGTTAAAATTAAATATATAGTGCTAGCTTCGGCAGTACATATACTAAAATTGGAACGATACAGAGAAGATTAGCATGGCCCCTGCGCAAGGATGACATGCAAATTCGTGAAGCGTTCCGTTGTTTTTTTTTAATTAAATATGTAAAAAAAGATATTTATAATGTGCAAGGTGTAAAAAGTAACAATGAAATGAATACCCAGGTAGCCATCACCTAGCTTAAAGAAATAAAACATCAGATTCACCTCTCCTGTGTGCTCCTCCTTAATCCCAACCGGTCAACCACAATTCTAATTATATATTAAAATATTAATCAACTTCTTGTTTGTGTTTATAACATCACATATAAGTGTGTATCCCTAAGAAATATTATATAATTTTTGGACATTACACAAAGGGATTACACTGCATGCATTCTTCTGCAACTTGTATTTTTCACTCAACATTACATCCATGGGATTCATCCCTGTTATGCAAATTGCTGTCATTCATTCATTTTTATTTCTATGTAGTGTTCCAAAGAGCAAACTGCCCATTTTTTGCTTATCCATGCTGTTATTGAAGGCCATGTAGTTATTTCAGTATTTGATTTTATATACAATGCTGTTAACATTCTTTATGTATCACCCAGAGAACATGTATGTTTCTCTAGAACATGCTTCCGGACCACAAACCTCCATCCATTAGTGGGATCAGTTTAGTGGGTCTCAACCAGCAGAATAAAAAATATCAGAATGCAATGGAAGTCATATGGTCAATATTGTTTTATGAAGCTTTGTTTCACTTTGTACATATGTTTGTTTACTATGTTGTGTTGTAAATTTCTTATTCTAAACTTTTCTTAGTTTGTCTCTGTCAAAAATGTTTAAGAAACAGTGCCCTGGAGTATAGCTTTTCAACTTGTAACATGCACACGAATTGCTTGCAGATTCTGATTCAGTGCTCTGTGGTGAGGCCTGAGATAGCACATTTCTAACAAACGTCCAGGTAACCAACTCCAGGTATTGACATTTGAGCCATCAGTCATCCTTTGAACATCAAAGCTCTAGGCTGGGGATGTATGCTGGGCTGTGGAATGTGTACACCTTCAACATCACCAAAAAAGTCCAAATTATTTCCCAAAGTGGCTAGACCAATTTTCATGTTCCCGTTGATCCATATTCTCACCAAAACTTGATATTAACAAACTTTAATTTTCCAACATGGTAAATACAAAATAGTATCTCCTTGTAGATTTAATTCACATTTCCCTTATTACTTATGGAATGGAGCAGGTTTTCATAAGATTATTGGCCACCCATGACTCCCCTGGTATGAAACGCCAAAGCAAGTCTTTTGTCCATTTTTTAGTTGGGTTATCTTTTCTTAAGATTTATGTGGGTTCTGTATCTGTTCTGTACACTCATACTGTGACAATTGTATGCATTTAAAATATCTTTGCTTCACAATTGCCTATCATATTCTTAAAGCCAAAAAGGCCAATGAGTTCCAATCCTTTCCCTTCACCAGCAATATTACCTCTTGCACCCAGAGGCCAAGAGGTAGAGAGATGAGATCTGATGAAGATGGGCATATAAGCGCTGGCTATTATTGATGATGATGATGTAGGATAAGAGGATGTCTCATTCTCCTACCCCTGCCCCCATTATAGCAAAAAGGAGGACCCAGCACTGGCATTTCTAGATTCTGGGATAGAAAAACTGAGAAACAAATGGAGTAGGTCAGCAAGCTGCCTTCTGTTTGAGGCAGCCCTGCTTTGCTTTATCCCAGCAATGGTCATTCTGGGAAGACCTCTCTAAATGTTTAGAAAGTCATCCGAGGGAAGAGGAGACTATGGGAATGGGTGGAAATTTCCACTGTAGACTGGAAGAGATAAGCAGGAGAAGAGGGGAAGTGACCCAGCAGAGTCAGGAGAACGTATTCCATCTAAGAGGATGAAAAGAACTCCCAGATTATTTAAAAAAAAAAAAAAAAAAAAAAAACTGGAAAATTACAAGTGTTGGAAAGGCTATGGAGAAATAGGAACACCCATTCTTTGCTGGTAGCAATGTAAAATGGTGCAGCTGCTGTGAAAGACAGTTTGGCAGTTCCTCGGGAAGCTAAATATAGAATTACCATATAACCCAGCAATCCCACTACTAGGTATATACCAAAAAAAAATTGAAAGCAAAGACTCAAACATACATTTGCACACTGATGTTCACAGCAGCATTATTCACAATTGCCAAAAGATGGGAGTAACCCAAGTGTCCATTAACAGATGAATGGATAAACAAAATGTGGTATATACATCCAATAGAATATTGTTCATCTGTAAAAAGGAATATGAAGATCTGATACTTGTGACCACATATATGGACCTTGAAGACATCATGTCAAGTGAAATAAGCCAGACACAAAAGGACAAATGTTGTATGTTCGCACTGATATGAAATAATTTGAATAAGCAAACTTGGAGTAAGAGTCTAGAATATAGGTTACCAGGGAATGGGGTGGGGGTAGATTATAGGGAGTTAAGGCTTAAAGTGTACAGAGCTTCTATTTGGGATGATGGAAAAGTTTGGTAATGGATGGTGGTGATGGTAACACAACATTGTAAACATAATTAACAGTACTGAAATACAAATCTGAATATGATTAAAAGGGAAATGTTAGGTTGTATGTGTGGTACTAGAATTAACATTTTTTTTAATCCATGAGATTTTGGTTAATAGTAAAGAATGTTCTTCTTTTACAAAAAGTACTAAGAATATGGTGATACATGGGAAAATTACAACTAATGCAACTTACGTATGATAGTTAACAGTAATATTGTAATATTTTTGCAGCAATGGCAAAGAAGATATTATTTCAATACAAAAGGACAACAATAGAGGATATAAAGTGTATGGGATTTTTCCTTTTGGAGTAATGAAAATGTTCAAAAATTGACTGAGGTGATGAAAGCCACTGAGTGTACACTTTGAACGGCTTGTACAAAGCATGGGACTGTATAACACAGGGAATCCAGCGGCGGATGAAGGACTGTGGTTAACAGGACAATTATTAGAATGTTTCCTCCTGAATAATAAATATATAATACTAATATAGGGTGTTAATAAAATAATTAGGTGGTTTTGGGGGGGAATATACCAAATGTAAGGTATAGGCTATAGCTAGTAATATTTTCATAACAAATGTTTCACAGCAATGCAAGATATTTGAGGTGGGGAGATGTGTGGGAGCTTTGTATGATAATATGAGTGTCTGTTTTGTAAATTCACAAATTTTACTCTACGCTTTTCATTTATGTATGTCCATGTATGAATGATATACTTCAGTAAGATTTTTTTTTAAATCCATGGAACTCCACAACACAAATAGTAAACCCTAAGTTAAACTATGGACTATAGTTAATAGTACAATTATTACAATGTGCTTTCATCAATTGTAACAAATGCACCACACCAAGGCAAGGGGTTAATAATAAGGTGGTATCTAGGAATTCTGTATTTTATGCACAACTGTTCTGTAAACCCACAACTTCTCTAATAAAAGGAAAAATTTAAGGAGGAAAAAAAGTGTTCAGAGGTTTATGGAGTAAACTGACAGCTATATATGAAATAACTCATTTTCCAAGCAGCAAAGCTGAGGTTTTATTATATTAAATAACAAAAGTAATAAATTATTACAATGTTGCCAAAGTGTTAATAAAGCACTACCCTCACAGAAATAAAAGATAAATAGATAGATGATAGATAGATAGATAGATAGATAGATACGCGCTCCCAGGAGCAAGTGGGATTAATATGTCAGAACGGTGGTCACTGCTTCTTCTACTCATGTTAGAGGGGAGTGGGCCATAAATATTGTCAGGTGGGAGCCACTGCACAAACCAGGGGGCCAGTAAAACCCACTTACCCTTACAGAGCACTCAATGGGATTTGCCCAAATGTCCTAAGCTTGTATCCTCACTCCCATTCCTTGTGTGTAGGCTCCTTCTAGCTCTCCACCTGACCTTGTCTTCAAGACTCCCCCGGTTCTGGCTCCCTCAGGAGGAGGTCTCTGTGCCTACTAATTGACTCACTTATTGCTTATCCTACTGCCCAATCCCTTTCCCTCTCACTCACCCACCCTGCTTTATGTGTCTTTGATAAAATATAATAGTAACTCATATGGGGAGATTGTATACACTAAGGGTTAATTGCACAGGCTCTGGAGCCAGACTGCATGGTGTTGAGTCTTAGCACCATTAGGTGCTAGCCATTTACACAAACAATCTGCACCTGTTTGCTTATCCATAAAATGGGGGTAACAGTAATGCACTCACAAGATTGTTGTGAGGATTAAATGAGTACTGTGCTTCACATGTGGTAAATGATACAAAAGTATTTGCTATGACGTATTTGACTCTTTAACTAGAGAAGTTGCAGGTCTACAGAAAAATCATGCATAAAATACAGCATTTCCATATACAACATTATTTTTAACACTTTGCATTAGTGTGGTACATTTATTACAATTCATGAAAGAACATTTTTATAATTGTACTGTTAACCATATGCTATGATTTTATACTCTCATTGTATAATAAGAAAATAAAATATTTTAAAATATGGCCTTCCTGGACAACTTTAAAAGCCTATATGATCTTTTGCCCAGCAGTCTTGGCCCACTTCAATCCAGTCTTCACTTAGCCACCAGCAAAATGTAGGTAAAATGTAAATTTGATTATTCAAGTCCCCTAATCCAAACCTTTCAAAGGCTCTCTCCACTTAGGATAAATTCTGAGCTCCATAGCACTGCATAAAATGCTTTGCATAAAATACCTGGCCTCTGTCTACCTCCACAGCTATTCTTCCCTGCTGCTAGCCTGGAATTTGACTCAGAGCATCAAACTACTTAATAGACTTTGGAAAATACCAAGCTGTTTCTCACTGCTCCACCCTCATCCATGCTGATCCCTCTGCCTGCAGTTCTTCCTACCCCCAAACTGTTAAACTCCAACTTGGACATTCTACCTCAGTTCAGAGGTGACCTAGTAAAAAAAAGTCCCCCTCCAATCCCACCCCAAGCTGGGGCAGATGCAGCTCCTCTGCAGTCACATAACACCCTGTGCATCTCTTCATCATTGCAGATAACACAATGATGACGTGTTCAAACTTTGAAGACAGACTCCCCTGTTTGAATCCTGGCTTCTCCACTTTTTAGCTGTATGATCATGGGCGATTTCCTTGAACTGTTTTGCCTCAGTTTCCTTATCTGTGAAACAGGGATTATAAAAGTTACCTACCTCATAGGGCTGTAAGGGCTTAGGATAATGTGTGGAGGAGAGTAAACACTCAGCAACTGTTAATACCATATATGATGGTTTAAAGCTCTATGGACCCCAGGAAATCATGCTCTTAAAGCTAACCCATTCCTGTGGATATAAATCTATTGTAAGTAGGACCTTTTGATTAGGTTACTTCAGTTAAGGTGTGACCCAGGATGGATCTTAATTCTCTTACTAGAATCCTTTATAAGAGAATGCAATTCAGAGAGGAAAGAGAGAAAACCACTGAAGCAAGAAGCTGGGAACAAGAGACCAGCAGACACCACCATGTGCCTGGCCATGTGACAGGAGTCCAGGATCACCGGCAGCCCATTTTCAGGCAGAAGGTATCATCCTGATGATTCCTTGATTTGGACATTTTCACAGCCTCAGAACTGTAAGCTTGTAAGCTGATAATTAACCATTGGTAAAAGCCAACCCCTTTTGTGGTATTTGCTGGAGCAGCCTAGAAGACTAAAACACCATCTTGTGTTTAATTTTCTGTTTGTGTGTCCCTGGCCCCCTAGACTCTGTTTTTGTGAGATCAAATATGTTTTTTAGTCATCTTTAATTCCCAGCACTTAGGAAAATGTTTGGTATCGTGCTCACCAGTTCTCATTTCCTTCCTGGATATACAATCAAAATACACTTTGCAGCCCCCTCCTGCATGGGTTCTAGCCAAAGGACTTTGAGTGCATGCAATATACATCACTACCAGACCTGGCTATAAAAATCCCAAGCAACTTTCCCAATGCTAATTCTCTATCCATGTGGCTGAAAGTAAAGAATTTCTATATTCCTAAATACAGTGGTGCCACAAGAAAGAAGAAGATAGAATCCTTGGATCACCCATGGGAGGTGAATAGCTTCAGCAGGAGCATTCACAATGGACTGAGGTGAGCAACAAATAAACCTTTGTTGTGCTAAGCCACTGAGACTGTTGATTATTTCAATAGTTAGAATTACTTACCTTGACTAACACAATAGGTATTCAATTAAATTCTGTTGAAATGAATGATTTGAATGAATGAGTGAACTAAAAAATTAACTGAGAAATATTTAAATAAATATGATAGAGTCCATCAGCAGGAAAAGTAAAATTAAGAATAGAAAAAGGTGGCTTTAAGACCTAAAGAAGCTTAGTAACAAGAAAGAACATAGAAAAACACAAACTATGTATTTTAGTTTGCTAGGCTGCCAAAATGAAATATACCAGAAATGAGTTGGCTTTTACAATGGGGATTTATTAACTTAAAAACTAATAGTTCTGAGGCCATGAAAATGTCCAAATCAAGGCATCATCAGGCAATGCTTTCTCCCTGAAGACTGGCTGCTAGCAATCCTGGACTTTACTCCCCTGTCTTATGGCAAGGCACAAGGTGGCATCTACTGGTCTCCCTTCTCTTCCATGTTTCATTGCTTCAGTTTCTGGCTTCCTCTGGCTTTCTCTCAGGTTCTGTGGCTGTCTCTCTGTCTGTTTCTGTGGGTTTCTATCTGTCTGTCTCTCAGTATTCATCCTGTTTATAAAGGACTCCAGTAAAAGGATTAAGACACACACTGGGCCATGCCCTCCTGAAGTAGTCTAATCAAAAGGTCCCACCTACAATAGGTTCACACCTACAGAAATGGATTAGCTCTAAGGACATGATTTTTCTGGGGGACATAAAAGCCTCAAAATACCAACCACACTATGTGAAGTAATTATGAACATTTCTGGGGGCTATTGCTACTACTTCAGCCCCTACCCAAATCAGAAACAGAATTCTCTTTGCCTACGATTCTCTGGTCTCCTTTTGTCAAAAAATTATAAACAGAAAAGAGTCTGAGATGAAGTTTTGCTGTTGCTGAACAATATTCTAACCCTTGGGATGGTAAGATATATAGCATTGGGTATTGCAGGGTGAAATGATTCATAATAAGAAAATATAGGCAGCTTTTCAAGGGAAAAATTATAGCCCTAGAGTTTAATCTCTTCTATTTTCTGATGTTATTGGAGATCAGATAACTGGTAATGGACCGTGACCACCTACTGTTTTCCAAGCCATCATACTGGCTTACTTATTTGCCATAAGACATCCAAAACCAGGTAAAAAAGACTTTTCCAAAAGAAACAAAAGGAACCCCCACAGTGTTGAGAGAATTGAGTGTGAAAGTCTGTGAGTGAATGAAATTTTGTGTTTGTTGAGGACATTAGGGACAGGAAAGGGAGAGGTGATAGGGCAGATCCTTTAAGGGGTGTTCAGTCCAATCCTAGCACCAAAATGCCAGCCCAGACTTGCCCTTTCTATGCTTTCATAATTTCTCTGTTGGCCTCCCCTCTCATTGCATTTACTTAGAGTGTGTACAAACTGTGGAGGTTGTCCTGAAGCAGGTCCAGCAGTGTAGAATTTTCTACATGCTGATGAAAGCTATAAGAATGATATTGGAACTAGACTGATAAGAAGTGTTAAATCTAAAAGGTATAGAGAAGATAATGAAAAATGTTTTTATTTCTTCCCCACTTTGTCTTGATCTATTTCAAAGAGGAATGGCTATTGAAACAGTTTTAGTAGCAATTCAAGTCATCTAAAAAACACTTACTAGAAGTTTGTCAAGTGACCAGCACTGTGCTAAATGCTGGGAATAAAGAGGCAAATGTGGCAAGTTCATGGCCTCCAAAGAGTACATAATGCAATATAATATGGCTTTAATATTAATATGGCTGTCAGCTTGCTGGACAGAGGGGAAGGAGCATGGATGTCAGAAAGAAGCTTAAAGAGAAGAGGACATTGAACTGAGACTTAAAGAATACCTTTATAGACATCAGACAAATCAGATGAGGAAAGGGTATCCTAGGCAGAGAAAACAGTAAAAGCAAAGTCAGAAAGAAAAGAAGCATCAGGCTCTGTTCAGGGAATATCAAGTAATCTGGTGTATTAATCAAGGTTCTCCAGAGAAACAGAATGAATAGAATATTGTTTTAGTTTCCTAGGCTGCTCAAGCAAATACCATACAATGGATCACCTTAACAATAGGAATTTATTAGTTTACAGTTTGAGGCTAAAAGAAAGTCCAAATCAAGTCGGTGTTTTCTTCCAGAAGACTGACATTTTGGGGCTGGCTGCTGGTGATCCTTGGTGCCTCCATCACATAGCAAGGCACACAGCAGTGTCTCCTAGTCTTTCTCTTCTCTTCCAGGTTCCACTGGTTTCAGCTTCTTACTTACTGAGGCTTTCTCTCTGTGTGTCTGAATTTCATTACCTTATAAAGGACTCCAGTAATAGGATTAATAATCAACCTGAATGAGATGGGACATACTTTAACACTTTAACTGAAGTAATCTCATCAAAAGGTCTTATTTACAATGGGTTCACACCCACAGGAATGGATTAAATTTAAGAACATGTCTTTCTGGGGTACAAACATCTTCAAACCAACACAGATATGAACAGATATATATCTTGCATACATATATATGTATATGTAATGTTAAGAGATTTATTATAGTAATTTGCTCACATTACCATGGGGATTGGCAAATCCAAATAAATCCACTCTAAGATTCCAGTCTCTCTAAGCCTTTGGATCTCCTCATCTATGTTATACCAGGGAAGTTCTGGTATTTCAACTTCAGATATTGTAGGCCACATTTTGGCCCATGTTTCAGCCAACCAACCCGTGGTAGTTTTAAGTTATTTTATGAATCCCAAAAATTAAACTAATATGTTATAAACTAAACTATTCCTGTGGGTTTGAGACCCATTTCACTGGATTACATCAGTGAGGCATGATTCATGTTTATTCTCCACCCTCTTGCTGGGTCTGATATAAAGGGAGAGATAGACTCACATGGACTGACAGGAAAAAGGGAACTGCCATGTTTGATTCTGCCACGTGAGAGAAATGACTCCAGTTTTGTCCACAGCTGAGCTGCAAGAACAGAAGCCCTAAGAGATAAATCCTGTGCCAGAAGAGAGAGGACTACAGGATTGCTTAAACACAAAGCCACATGAGGCTGGGTCCACAGAGCAGCTCAAGAGGAGATGGTGAGCCCAGAAAGGAAGACTGAAACCTCAGCAGAGATCAGCAGCCATCTTGCTTAACCACATGGCAAACACGAGGATCAACAGCTGAATTTGGTGAGAAAGCATCTCTGCTGATGCCTCGATTTTGACATTTCTTAGTCTTGGAACTGTAAGCTTTTAACCCAAATAAATACCCTTTATAAAAGCCAAAACATTTCTAGTATTTTGCATTGGCAGCCTTTTGTGAACTAAAACACAACCTAATAAACAGAACTCTTTCTAACCCCTCGAGCTACAACATTGAATCCAGATTCTCTGCTTAGTGAGCCCATATCAATAAATTTAGCCTGACCCAACTTATTGTTCCTTCCACAATTATCCCATACACTTAATATCCATCCCTAAACATATCCCTCTGATTTCTGTATGTATGCTTCATCTGTTGAAACAGGGTTAATCTCCTCAGGTGGAAGTGCAAGGGCTGTTTACTCAGGGGAGGCAATTACAGGTTTATCAAGCACAGCAGGGTTAATTTCTTCAGAAAGAGGTGGTGTGACAGTTTGAAATTCTTTTATGAACTCCTAAAAGAGAAAGATTATGTTTGTGAATTAATTCATTCCTGTGGGTGTGAGACCCTTTCATTTGGACTATGTCAGTGAGGCATGACTCAGGTTGAGTTGTAGCCCTCTTGCTGGATCTGATATAAACGGAAACACACACAGGAAAAGGAAGTTCCATCATATTTGATCCCATCATGTGAGATTAAGGACTGTAAGAAAACAGAAGCTCTGAGAGTCTCAAGATGCCAAGACCCAGGAAGAGATGAGTCATATGCCTGATATGAACTCAGCTGAACACAAGAAAAAAGCAGAGCAGCTGAGACTGATAGAGGAGGCCCAGAAAGAGAAATGCCCTATACCTGGCTGCTCACAGCTGAGCCCTGGGAGCTGGGCTCTGAGAGTTGGTGAGCCTGGAGGGAAAGGCTGAGACCTAGGCAGGAATCAGTGGCCATCTTGCTTCACCACGTGGCAGCTGATTTTGGTGAGAAAGCAATTCTGATGGTACCTTGATTTGGACATTTCACAGCCTCAGAACTGTAATTTCTTATTCCTAATAAATCCCCCTTATAAAAGCCAACCCATTTCTGGTACTTTGCAGCTACAGCCCTTTGGCAAACTAAAACAGGTGGTATGGCTGATTCGTTAGGTCAGACTGTTACAGGTTTATCTGGCAAAGAAGAATCATCAGAATTAAAGGGTTTAATATCACCACTGTCATCATGATCAGCCCATATGTACCCATTCCAATTTTCAGGATCCCATTCCTTCCCAATCAATGCTCTCAGTTTAACAGCAGACATCCACAAGGTTGGGGATTCAATTTGCATTGTAATTCGACTATTCTCATAATGAGAATCCATGTTTGTTTTTTAGAAATCTAACTCTGTGGCTACAAGATATAAGAGCTTCTTTCAGGGCACACATAAAAATTTCATGTCCTTCGTGTGCCACTTGAACTGGGAATTTGAAGACTCGAGGGCATCCCTCTCTTTAACAACTTTATCCAGCATATTTAGGAACAGCCATCCAAAATCATTATACTTTTTAACTTACAAAAATCTATCAAATACACTGTCACTCAGAGCCTTGCCTCTTAAAGGCATTTGAGTAAGAGTGCCCAATGGTGATATTTTGCATATCTCTATTGCCAATTCACACCATGGACTATCAGTACCCCCTTGTTTATTGGAAATAGACTCATTAATGTCTTTAAATCAAGTCAGATTAGAGAACGAAATCCAAAAACCAACTCAGAAATCTTATCCTTAAGATCCTGTTTTTCAATATTTCAATACAATGCTAATTTGTATCAGTCAGGGTTCCCCCAAGAAACAGAACCAACTGTGTGTGTGTGTGTGTGTGTATGTGTGTGTGTGTGTGTGTGTGAGATATTAAGAGATTTATTATATGAATTGGCTCACATGACCATGGGGATTAGTAAATTCAAATTCTGTAGGGCAAGCCATAAGTTGCAAACTCCAATGAAGATGAAGTTGAATTCCCCAGGAGCAGTTGACTGGCTAAAGTAGAGACATAAATTCTTCTTTCTAACTTCTAAAATCCTCAATTCTGGCTTTAAGACCTCCAACTGATTGGATGAGGAGACTTCTTTCATTGCTGAGGGCAATTGCCTTTGTTGATTATTGACGCAATCGGTCATAGATGCAATCAGCTTACTGAAGATACAAATCCATTCACGAAATACCCTCACAGTAACAATCAGGCCAGTGCTTGCTTGATCAAACTACTGAACACCAAGTTTGACACATGAAATTAACAATCACATCTGGTAGGTATCTCTAGAATTTGGGGTACATGGAAAAAGTAAATAGAGATAACCTTACAAAAGTAGGCTGAGACAGTTTATAGAGAACCTTGAAATCATGTTGAAAATGTAAGTTTAATCTTAAAGTGATGGAGAACTATCACAGGTTTTCAAGTAGCAAGATCACTTAGACATCAGTTGGACATGGGGATGAATTGAAAAGTGCCAGGTGAGTGACAGGAATTTGGGTTAATGGGCTATTGCCTTAGAATAGGGAAATGATAATGGGAATGAGGGGGAGGGGAGATTTTTTTTTTAACGTTTTGTCAGTAGACTTTCCTCAAAGTCTTGGTATCCAAGTGGAAACAGGGGGTGATTTCTGAGCTTAGACAGTGGATGGATATGGCTTTCTTTATCCCCTTGCTACCATATTATCATGTAAACTCATAGCACCAGTTATGGAGCCCACACATCAGGTTTTCCTTCTCTTTTTGATGGGAAGACAATCATACCTGTTTTCTGCCCTTTTCTATAGAAAGTTGGCATTTATACAAGTCTGGCTCTATTTTTCTGTGAGTTTTGTGAACCAAGGGGTTAAAAATAAAGCAAAGAAATTCAACAATGAAATCTTGGTTTTTAAAGCTCTGGGGTTCGTTTGAGCCAACTGTTGCCATGGTTTCAAGAGTCTGAAATCAACATTTCAAGGTAATCTGAAGATACATATATTGCTGCAGCATTCAGGTATCAAGGAACAATCAAAGTGCCATACCCCATTAGTGACTGAACTCCGTTAATGCTGTGCAAGTGCCTCAAATTGTTATTCAGCTTAATAACTGATACTGTATTACTAATTATAGTGTGACACCATGCAAAAGTTGGACTTTTTAAAAGGCTAGCAAATGGCATTATTTTAATAAGTCATTAGGAAATTGCTTTTTGAGGACGCAATGAAAGTACAAGTTTCTCAATTAGGGGAATTATGTGGAATTGATGAGATGTTTGAGCATGCATGATCTGCAGCTAGCGGTCCATTTGAAGCAGACCAAGCCATTGGGAGGGCTGGCTAATGGAATCCAAGATGATCTGATTCAGTCTATGAGAAAAATCATAATAGAGGCTGTGAATAGAGGGCATTGCAAGGCTGCTTGTCTCCCAGCTATACTCACCAAAGTCTTGCTGGCCCTTCATCTTGTGTTAGAGTTGAAATAAAGCAGTCAAGGTGGACTTCATCTTCTTTGAGAGGATTAGATAAACTTAGTTTAGCAACACTTATGGGCAAGAAAAACAAATGATTAGTTAGTTGAACAACTTGAAAATATTGTACTCGGGGATTGTTTATAAGTTTGGGAAGAATTGTTTGAAATAGAAAGCAGGGTGAGAGAAGGTGAAAAGTTTGAAAATAGAAGATCTTTATCTTTCCATACCAGATATGATATTGTCTTCTGAAACTTTCATTCACAGAAATTCATACTTAAGTTTGTAAAAGCATGTTATGGATTCTATGTGTACACATGTAACTCCACGTACATGTTTGTGTGCATGTGTGTGTAAGAGAAAATGTTTCCTGGTTTATTTTCAAATTCAACAAATATTATTCATATTGAATCTCAGATTACCAGCTACACTATCTGGAAAGGTTCAGGAATGTTTTCTTTAACCATTTTTGAAACTGCCTGTGAGAAATTACCTTTTTCTAAAGCTCTAGTTATTGACCATTGTCAGAAATGGGTTTCCATATTTAATAGTCCAACACATTCCTCTAGTTGAAAATTGTTCACCTGGAAGTTGGGAGCCCTGCTTGAGCTCCCCAAGGCTCACTGTGCCCTTTGCTTGCAGTGATTACCTCCAGCCTATCTACAGATTTTCAAATGCTTGCTCAACCCTAATGTCCAAGTGTTTCTTCAAAAATCTTTCAAATAAGGCCTTTACTTCTAATTTCATGGAAGAGCTTGGGTTTAACAGATGTGCTCCAAAGCTCCCCAGCTTGCCATATGTGGGCAAGCCTAACTGAAATCAAGCAGGAACAAAAATCATTAACAAACTGGGGTCTGATGACCAAGTCTTAAAGGGAAGAAACTTCCTTTACTCTAATAGTTATTCTTCAGACCCCAGTTTGTTTATGATTATTAATATAAATTAATTATTATTAATTTATATTAAAATAAAGCAAAATTCTGAAGATCAGTTAGAAGTAAAACGACTGTTGACATTATGGGAAATCTTGGTAGGCTGTAACTTGGTAAGTGACTCAGAGGCTGTATACTAAACTTCTATTCCTACAACTTCAGGACAAATTTTACATTATTTACCTGAGTTATCAAAGGCTCAGAGCTCAACTCTGTTCTATAGGGAATTAAACTATGAAATAAGATTCTCCTTAAAAAGATAATAATATTTAGCCTTTTTAAATGTTTGGCATAATTTGTAGTCTGAAGACATTGTGACTTGAGCCTTTTATCAGAGAAAAATTCATGGGTCAACTCAGTTGTTTGCAGCATGAAGGAGAACAGACATATTTTTCAAAAGAAGCAATTGACTTGTTAAAGGTTTGACATATCACAAACATTTTGATTTTGTGATTAGACTGGACGGTGAGTTTCTTATCCCCTGACTTTACTGTCAGGTAATTTATAAGTTTACTTCTCAGCCAAGAACTGTGGAAAATCTTTAGGGGAATTGATAGGGCAAAGAGGAGGGAAACACAAAGATAAAATAAAGCTAGAGTGGTTGGCTAAAATGACCAAAAAAATTGAAGATCATTTGATTTGTACTGCACCTGTGAGAGAGGAAATCATGGCCCCTTTCTGCATCTGAATCTCACAGGTCTATTTTGAGAGTTGAAAGAGCTACTTGAGGTACCCCATTCACTCTTCTGAAACAGCCTTTACTTAAAGAGAACTCAACTGAAATTTATAGAAACTTTTTCGGAAGCTAACAAAAAAGTTTGAATTCCTTTTGCTTTGAACACGGGACCTCATATATGCAAAGGTGGCGCTCAACCACTGAGCTACACCTGCCCCTCTCCTCTTGCTTTTGACTATTTTATTAAGCTTTTAGAGAATCTAGACACACACTGTGGCATGGTATGACTAAGATATGGCAATTCATAGGTTGCCATAACAAAAACCTTGGTTTATGCAGCACTTATGCCCAAGAAACAAGATCACTCTAACAATATCATTTCATTAACCTACCAAGGAGTAATGAAGCATAGTTACTGCTTTTACTTCCCGGAAGATTCCAAGACTCGAGAAACAAAGAGACAAAGTGTTTGCTCAGGGATATAGTTAGGACAATGGCAGAGGGACCAATACCACTAGCTCCTGGCCATGCATATGCATATGGCCATCTACTTTCCTTTAAGATTTGGCATTATTAGTTTGCACCAGAACATCAAACAAACATCCAGTTTTAGCCTACATAACAAAAGTGATCATTCATCTGATATTTAATTTTATACCCTTCATAGTAGTGATACTTAAAATTCATTCATTTTACAAAGATTTCTTAAATAGCACCTATTTGCCAGGTACTATATTAGGCACTGGGGACCCAAAAATGAATGACGTGGTGCCTGATTTTGAGGCCCTGAGATTCGTGAAGGAGGCAGACATGAAAACTAGTAAACACAATACTCGAAAGAACCAAGGGAGAAATATATTACTGAAGGAGTCCAGTGAAAGATATGATTAATGTCAAGTCACCATGATTTCATTCTTTATGCCTTTCTATATGCCATTCTTTAGCATGGTACTGGGCACATACAGACGTGATAAATCTGTGTTTGGATGAATGGATGGATGGATGAATGGATGGATGAATAGGTGAATGAGTGGCAAGAGTGAATTAGAGGGCCAGTTCATTGTTTCTCTATGACTATATGTGTAGAACTAGTTAACTTCAAATAATTTATTTGTGTTCAGCCCTCAGCATTCAGATCAAGCATCACTTCCTCAGAGATAATTTTCCAGACTCCCCAATTCCACACATATTCTAAGTCAGGGTATCTGATAAATACTCATAGAATTATATACTCTTGCTTCATAGAACTGATTTCAGCTTGTTCTTATATATACAATAATTTGGTTTTTTTAGATTCATGCATGTCTCAGATCAACAAGAGTAGGGACTTCATCTGTTTCTACAACCCAGTGATAGTTCCAATACCTAAGATAATGCCTTGTATATAGAAGATGCTAAATAAATATTTATTGAATAAGTAAAGAGAAACACACCTGTCTCACTGACTGAGTATGCAAGAAATAATGCTTTTTAGGAGTTCTGTAAATGTTTTTGAAAAAATTTTTTGCACTGCTCTTATATAGACACTAAAGAAATATGTCTTTCTTTCAAGAAAAAGGTATATGACTTCAGTTAAAATGGATAAGTCTCAATCATTCAGACAACCCCAGCAAAGTGAGGGTTGGAAACACATCACGATGGGGTTTTAAGGAGTCAATAAATAACTCCCTTTACTTCTTCCTCTTAGTTAAAAACCAGTGGATAAATAAAGTTGATGCACTGGTAATTATGGCACCATAACTGACAGGCCTATTGAAAAAAGAGACTTCCAATCTGTGACCAAAGAATCTGTGACTCTTCCCTGCCCTCTACTCCTGCGGTAGACCTTGGAAAAGTCCATCTGCAGGAAAGTTTGTATCTGCAGAACAAATACACTTACACAAGTTCTTCCTTATTTTATCTAAGGTAGTGGGAAAGTAAGGGAACAAATCCCCAAAGTTGGGTTTTTCTCCCCCTTGAGAATCAGGGACCAATGGATATCACTCAGGTAACTCGGGTAACTCCAAAGGAATAATG
>JAQZBX010033229.1:0-25490 GCA_029593785.1 Cabassous unicinctus | reverse complement strand
GCCAGAATCACCTGTAGGGCTTGTGGAAGCAGATTTCTGGGTCCCACTCCCAGGGTT
The DNA here is from genome assembly GCA_029593785.1 of Cabassous unicinctus. Classification (NCBI taxonomy): domain Eukaryota; kingdom Metazoa; phylum Chordata; class Mammalia; order Cingulata; family Chlamyphoridae; genus Cabassous; species Cabassous unicinctus. Next base: position 25,433 of record JAQZBX010033229.1, on the reverse strand, counting down.
TCTGACTCGGTAGGTCTGGGGCACAGCTGCGAATGTGCATTTCTAACGGTGCTGATCACACTTTGATAACCACTGACGAGGTGGGCTAAAGGGCCCACGCAGGGGCTGAGGAAAGACCAGTAGGGTGGACACTGTAGTAGAACCTGAGGTTCCCTAGTTGTGTCTGATACCATTTCAGCCAGAGGCAGGGTAGTAGATGGGTAAAAGGCATCTCCTTCATTTTCAGGCAGTGCAGGGCTCAATTCCTGGTGTTAACTGCCACTTACTGTGTGACCAAGGTCAAGTTGCTTACCTGCTCTGTAAAATGGGGACAACGATAGCATGTACCTCATGGACTGATGAGGATTCAGTAAAATAACGCATGTAAGCCACTTAGCACAGGGCTTGGCATGTTGCTATTTTAATAAGTGTGAGCTGTAGTTATTGTTAGGGCTCTTGTCTTTTCCACACTGTGTTCCCATCTCTCAACCTTCAGGCTGGCCTTGACCTCTGCCCACTCCTGCCCCAGCGTACACCTTTCCCTCCACAAGTCTCAGGTCCTAGGGATGGCTAAGGCAGTGGCTAGACTCAGAAAGCAGCCCTGCTCCTGGCAGCAGATAGACTGCAGGACTTCCTTCTAGTTTCCTGAGGCCTGGGAGATGGAGGTCTGGGACTGGGCCGGAGAGAGCAAGCTTCTAGGTGCGCCCACTGTGCTGCAGTGCCAGAGGGTCTTTTATTTTGTTTTGCATTTCACATCGTGCCTTTGTCCTGTGGTTAAAAGCATGGGTGTGCAGATGACCTTGTTAGGGCAAAGAGAAGGGCTTTTTTGATTAACCTTCAAGTACCTCCCACCAGCCCTCTGAGAAGTTTCCCACCTTAGCTCAGTGTGGGAAGCTTTGGTCCTGAACGGGTGAGACAGGAAGCCAGGAGGAGCTGGGGAGAGGCCCCCAGCCATGACCAGGCCTGGCATCCCCCCAGCACCTCCCTACTCTTTGGGACTGTTCACAGAGACACCTCCCCGTTTCCTCCCACCAGGCAGGAGTCCAGGTGGCACAGATTCAGGTCAGGGCTAAATGTGGCTTCACAGCCCAGCTTGGCTTCTCCTCCCAGCACCAGCTTGTTAAGAAATAAATATTTATACCTGGCACCTGCCTTCTCCGAAGGCTTGCAGGCCCCTGCTGTGAAGATTCACACTGAATCCCCAATCCCCTCGGTGCCATCTCAATTCTGAAGCCGGCTCCCTTGCCCCTGCCCCTGAACGGGGCCCAGGGATGCTCCCTGGGAAGCTGGGCAGCAGCTGGGCCCTTGATTTAGTGATGACTGTTTATAAAGCCAAGGAGGTGGGCAGCAGGAGAGCAGGTGACAGGAGGGATAAATCACCTCCACAGCAAGCCTCCGTGGCTCCAGCTGGGCTTGCTGAGACATAAGCCTGGGAGGCCGCCCCATAGGGCAGTGGCTGCAGCTGTTCCTGGCCCTCCCCACCTCGGCCTTTCTCCTGCCTTTCTCCCCCATCCAATTTGGGTCGGCCCCTTTTGCGTAGGGAGACTAGCAGGGCACGGAAGCATTGCTGAAGCTATTGATGACCTAAGGTACTTGTACATTCAAGCAACCCTCCACTCGTCCACACACAAACCCCTGTCGTGCCTTCATTTGCTCCATAAATATTTATGATGTGCGCCATGGCTCAATGCTCGGCACATAATAGGTGCTTAATAAATGTTAAAATAAGTGAATGAATGAATAAGGACAGGATTTAGGGCTGGATGATTCCGCTTCGTGTCCTAGCTGCACCACTGATCCATTTTGGGTACTAGGCAAGTCACTGCTCTGAGCTGGGCCTCAGTTCCCTCATCTGTCCCACAGATGCAATGATGTCAGCCCCTGCCCTATTTCCTCATGGGTTGCTGGGAGATCCACATGGGAGAAGGGTTGTGAAGAAGCTTGGTATATTATATTCATCCTGAAAGCCTTAATTGTTAGTAGTTAGCACCTACTATGTGCAAGACACTGTGGAAGCTATACTGAGACAATGCAGCTTTGGGCTCTGCCCTCGATGTCAGGGGACAGCTGCCTGGTGGCTCCTCTCCTGGATCTCATGTTATCGTGGGCTCTCCACTTCTCCCCAGGTCCCCCCAGTTCCCTCCCTGCACTCACCGTCCTGTCCACACAGGCGACAGAGCGCCCGGCAAAAAGGCTGGCCACGCCACGGGCCACGTTGACCTCGTCGCTCAGGATGTCTTCCCACCGGTTATTGCGGAACTTGAACAACTTGTCTGTGTATGTGGCCACCCCTGGAGAGAGGAGGAAAGGGAGGGTTGGCGGAGAGTGTGCCAGGACGCAGGTTCTGGTCTCTGGGTGTGTCCCAGGGCCCCCGCCACGGGGTGGATGGGCTTGTGGTCGGGGGCCAGAGGAGGCTGGGTCATCTGCTGCAAGGAGGACCTCAGGACTAGGTGAGACTCCTCTGTCTTTGGGGGCACGTAAATGTCTTCAGTTCAGAGAGCATGTTGGCCCAGCATTGTGAGCATGGCTGGCCCAGGCCTTAGGAGCGAGGGGGAGCAATGTTACTGCTACTCTGTGTCTGGGATGGCTCTCAACAGCCACATTTCAGATTCTTCTGCACCGCAGTCCTGCAACATCATGAAGAGAATTCTGAGACTGTCAATACTTCAGCATCCAAACTCAACCCAGAATGCTGCTTCCTCCAGGGAGTTGGCCCCTAAATTCTCTACTGGACTGTAGGCCCTGATTTTGTTCTAAGAAAAAAACAGTTCTGATTGGTGGGTAGGTCTCTAAATCCAGGCTAAGGAAGGGGCTGGAAGGGGAGCTCTGACGGGTGTCACCTCTACTCCCAGGCGAATGAGAGTGCAGCAGGGTCTGCACTCATTGGGGTGAGGAATTGTCCTGCCTAGAGCATGACCAGGGGTTTGGGCAGCTCTGGGAGGCCTCTGCTCCAAGACTGGGGAGCCCGGAGGCAGTGGTGCCCACCTCTTTTGGATTAGTGACTCTTTGAGAACTGGATAGAGGCTAATGACCCTCAAGCACAGGAAATTGCACGTCACATGAAGTCTCAGGAGTCCATGCCCTCTGAAGCCTTAGCTGGGGAAATGGGGAAGAACCACTGACAGCTGGTGGCTCCAGCCCCTCCAGGGCACCATTAAGGCAGAGCTTTCCCCTCTGCCTCCCCTCTTGGTTTACTAAACTCCAGACCTGGAGCTTTCATATTTAGGAGGGGCCAGGCTCTGCCCTCAGGGCCCAGCACGGGAAAGGGAGAGGAACAGCAGGAGCAACCAGGGAAGAACTTGAAGAAGAGAGGCCTCGGGGACAGAACCCCTGAACTTGACTAGGCCAGGGGGAGGCAGTGGGCTTAGCTTGAAGAGAGACAGCGTTTAGAGTAAAACGAGCCTGTGTCCTAATTCTATCCAGATTCCAGTTCTAGGTTCTGGTTGTTTGACTTTGGGCAAATTGTCCAGCATTGCTAAGCCTCAGTTTTCTTATTTGCCAGTGGGGGTGATCACTACATTTGCATGTACTGCGAGGAATAAATGAGATGAGGTACATTAAAGGTTTGGCACAGCGCCTAGCACTTGGTAAGCTTGCAACAATGGTAGCTCTTATCAGACAGACGTGATTATTCCCATTTTATAGATGAGATGTTCTCGAAGGTCCTTTAGAGACATCAGCTGAGCACTGCAAGGTTTGGCAAATGTCAGGGATTCTGGACGTGAGTGAATGTTGTATGAGAGTGAGGGTGGCAGTGAGAGTGAATGCACGTGAGTGAGTGAGTGAATGAGTGAGTGTGTGTGGGTGAGGGCAGTGTGTGAACCATGCCTCAGGATATCCCAGGAGAGGATGGAGGGTTTGGTCTCTGAGACCGTGAGGACCCCTGGGGGCTGGTGCATCACCTGTGGGCTCTGGAGTTGGCCTCAGGGATGCTCACTAGACACTGAGTTGCTTGAGGCTGAAGCAGAGACCTCCTGCCCCTGCCCTGTCTGAGACCCGGGAGGGGGAGCAGGGGAGCAGACCCAGGAGACCTGCAGGCCCTTGTACTGGTGGAGGTATCTGAGCAGCCGGAGCTGTGTGGCCTGGGGTGGGGGTCTGAGCTTGCCGGGGCTCTGAGGCCTCAGCAAGCCCCTGAGCCTTTTGGAGCCTTGGTTTCCTCATTTGCAAGTGGTAGCTATGGCTGTGCCTCCGGCGATGTCACTGCTGGAGTTAAATGAGAAGATGCCTGGTAAGCCCTGGGTGAACCCCTGGTCGAGGTCAGGCACAGTGGGAGGGCGTGCTGCAGCCGGCACTGCCTTGGGTGGGGTCCGAAGCCCCCGGGGCCAGATGTGTTCAGATATATACATTTTTTCCTTCATATTTTAGAAAGGTAACACAGTGCCAACACCGTTTATTACATAACACCCCCAGCAGGGGCTGGGGGCAGCACCCCATAATTAAACACATTAATATTTCTGCAGTGAAACATGACTATTCACACTAAGTGGTATGAATAAAGCCTATAAATAGCTCATGTCAGCCCAGGCCAGGTTTTGCTATCAATTGAGTTTCCCAAAAATTAAAAAAAAAAATACCACTTGAGGTTTTAGAGTTTTTTGGATTTCAGGACTGCAGGGAAGGGCCTCTGGGCCTAGACTGGCATCGTTGCTACCGTTTTGGATTATTGCTGTGATTGGTGGGCAGCAGCAGCCTTATTGTCATTTCCTGATGCCTAGAGGGGTTCTGAGGGCACCCTACTCCCTACTCCCATTCCCCAGTGCTTCTGGGTCTCTGGCCTTGGCCAACAGTGACCTTTTCCTTCTCTGTCAATCATGGCCCCTTTAGACTCTGCACCTCCAGCTAAACTAGTCCCTTCCTTAATTACCTTGGTTAAACTCCACAAAAGTTTGACCCAAGGCAAGAAAATGGCTGCTTCCCCTATTTCTTCAGAGCTCTGATAGGCATCTTTCTCCAGTGGGAGAAAGTGCTCAAGCCTCCTACTTCAGCCTGCCAAGAGCAGCAAATGCGTCCGGGGACACTCGACCTCCCTCTGCTTGCCTCATCACCTCCAATTCCTCCCACTCACCCAGAACAGCATTTCCCAAAGTGCTTTGTGGAACCCTGGTCTCTGAGCTATCTGGAGAATGGATTCAATGGTCATGATAGTTTGGGAAAGACTTCATACTCTGGCTCCCCCCTCTTGGAAATTCTCAGTGGACATCAGTCTATTAAAAGTTTTGAAAATCCTGCTTAGTTTTATTTGACCCAGCCTTCCCCAAATGTACGTGGCCATGGTCCCCCTTTTGGCAGGTCACCTGTTAGCATCCTGTGGAACTAGCACTGTTCCTAGCAAAACGCTGTACCAGGGTGATGATGTCCTGTCACACCCTGGGCTCTGTGGTCAGAGGGGTTAGGGTGCCCTGTGCTATTGGCCTCTCCCACCTTCCAGCCTCCTGGCTTCTGAGCTGACCATGGACGCCCAGAAGAATAAACTAATTAAGGTAAAATGTGCAACAGCGATGCAGAGCCTTGTAGATCATAAATGGGAACGGCAAAATCAATGGCAGCCCTTCTGTAGGCAGAGGCCCAGAGGCCTGGGCGACAGGAAGGATGGGAGCTCGTGATTTAGGAAGAGCAAGTGCTCTGGCAGCTGCAACCTGGGTAATTAGGTGTGTCAGGAAGACAGATAAACAGCGAGCTGTGCGGGTCGATGGCACAGGCAATAAACACCCAGCACTGGCCCCTGGCCCATGTCAGCATGTAATCCCGCCTTCCAGTTCCTTGTAGCTGCACTCTGCCCTGGGGTCCCTCACCAAGCCAGGGACAGCTGCTCAGGAGCAGGAGACAGGGTGCTGCTGAGTTCCTGTGGGAGACATTGAGGGCAGGGAAGGCTTGGGAGAAACAGGAAGGTGGTTGTGGGCAGGATAGGAGGCCCTGGAGGTCACTGCCTCCATGGCAGACACTTCTGAGGAGTCCTATATCCACCCTGCTTCTGGAATCTTGGCATTAAAGGAGATTGAAGGCCTCAGAGTCCAGTGGAACTGCCAGTTTCTGCCAGGTGCCAGTAGAGGAGCTTTGGCAGGTGAGGCTCGGGTGCCCGCCAAGCCCCGTTGGGTGCCAGGTGTTGTGGGAGGCCACAGGGAAGTAGGGGTTGTGGCCCTGACTCGGGGAGCTGACAGTCCTTTTGACAACACAAGGGACAGAGGAGATGTCATGGGGCAGTAGTAAAATTAGTAACAGCTAACACTGCTATGGCACTGTCTACGTGCTAGACACCTTACATATATTCACTCAATAACCCTCACCACAACCTCAAGAGGTGGGTGCTATTTTCATGCCCATTGTCCTGATGAGATAAAGGACTTGCAGCTAGCAAAGCCCAGTGGGGCAGGAAGGGACAGTACAGCCAGGAGATGCCGTGTAGTTGGTGATGGAAGAGCCATGGAGGTCAAAGTGGTCAGGGAGGTCTTCCTGGAGAAGGAGGTACCTGAACTGGGACTTGAAGGGTCATAGTATCCTTTTGGAGCACTTGGTGTGACCAGGCTCTGCATAAGCACTTTTTTTTTTTAAAAAACAACCATAATTTCATCTAAACCCTGCTGCCAACCTGAGGTGGTGTAGTCCCATTTTGCAGATGGAGAAATCAAGGAGCAGAAAGGTTAAGACAATTGCCCAAAGTCACAGAGCAAGGAAGTGGTGGGGACAGATTCAAACTTGGATGTTCTGCCTCCAGAGCCTGTGCTTCTGAGCCCTGCACTCTGAGGCTTGTCTGGCAGAGATGGGGTGTTGGTTCTTGGCAGGCAGGGTAGTGGAGACAAAGGCAAGGGAGCACCGAGTTTGCCTAGAGAGAAGAGTCTGTGCAGGTGAAGGAGGAGAACCAGCAGGGAAGGAGGCAGGGTCCAAGTGAATTCTAGGACGTGGGGCAAAGGGGCCATTGGTGGCTTCTGACCTGGGGAAAGACAAGGGAACACAGTGTCTCCAGAAGATTAACCCTGCAGTGGAGAAGGTGAAGCGGGGCGGCTCAGGCTTAACCTAGGCTTGGGCTGTTGGGAGTGAGGAGGAAGCTCTGGGGGCAGGAGCGATGGCTAGGTGTGGGGGCCCACAGGCAGGACAGTGACCGGGGCAGGTGTGTTGGGCTGGAGAGCAGGAGCTGGGTTTCAGGGGTTCCCATCTGAGGCAGTCACAGGGTGGCCAGGAAGGCACTTCCATGAGGTCACACCCAGGCAGAATGGCGGCTTGCAGAGCTGAGATGGCTAGAGCAGGGGAAGAGGAAAAAGACTGGGCCAAAGACCCAGCCGGAGGCAGCAGCAACAAGTTGGTGTGAAGGAGAGAGAGGAGGAGTCACTAGAGAAACAGAAAACCAGAAGGTTCTGAGTCAAGGGGAGTAGGGCATCAACAAGCAAATGGTCAATTCACTGTCCCATCAACCCCTCCACACCCAGCTCTGCCCCCAGGGGGCGCCTTGGAGCCACTGGGGGCCAAGTCTGGGCACAAAGCGCTCTTCTGAAGCTCATTGGTCCCATCGCCTCCTGCCCGAGGGCTGCCCCCCCAGGAGATGGCCTAACTCATGATGTGGTATCAGTGGCAAAGAGAAGCGTAAGCAGGTGTGTGGGGCTGGTGGTGGGCTCAGCCTTCAGCCTCACTCCTAAGGCAAGGAAGTGACTGCGAGGAGGCGAGCAGGGTTGGGGAGGCAGCCAGCAGCACCCCTTCCTCTGCGTGGGGGGTGGGGTGGCGGATGAACCTTTCATTTCTTTATCTGTAAGACGGGTTAACGAGGATAGCGCCCTAGTCATCAGGTGGCTGTGATGATTGACTAGGATGAAAACGGCTTAGAACAATGCCTGGCACATGGTAAAGTTAATAATAATATATCATCATTATCATCCGCCAGGGACTCACAGGGCACGACCAAAAGGCCCTCAAAGGGCACATCCCAGAAGGCAGCGGTGACATTAAATATAAAATGCCTCACAAGACTTAGTAGGAGACCAGCAAAGCAGTGCCGACCCCAGGGGAAGAAAGAACTAGTTCAGGCAAAGGACATCTTAAAAAAGAATGAACCCAGGCTCCCCGTGTCCCCCAATATAATTTCTGACCCCAGCCTGCCTGCCTTCGGTGAAAGGGTGAAGAGGGAGAGTCAGTCAGGCCCTGCCAGGTGCTTCACACACATGAGCTTATTCAGTCGTCTCCGTGGTGTTGGCAGGAAGATAGAGTCTTCGTTTTACAGAGGGTTAAAACACGTGCCTAAGGTTGCACAGCTGTTGTTAAGCTGCTGTTAAGACCTGAGCTTCAAGCTGAGCTCTGACTGCAAAGCCCCCTCAGGCAGCATTAAAGAGCTGGTGGGCAGTCCAGGGCTCCCCAAGAAATGGCATCTGGGGCCCCATACTCTTTATGGTGCTGCTTGGCCTCCTGACCCCATCCCTGCTGCTCATCAGGCCACGTGAGAATGAGGCACAGAGGACGGGGCCAGGGAGCCCGAGCAGTTGACCCCAGATGGGCCCATGTTGGAGCAGCTGAAAAGTGGGACTCTGCAGCCAAGGGAAAGGTGGTTGGGGGATCAGGAGACCCTAGGGTCCATTTTAGGACCTAGGGCATCCTGGAAAAAGAGGGGTCGAGACCGGGGCAGTGCATCTCAGACTTTACTGGGCACAGGAAGCCCCTGGAGATCCTGTTAAAATGCAGGTTCTGGTCCCGGATGTCTGGGGTGGGACCCGAGAGTCAGCATTTTTGCAAGCTTCCCGCCAATACCAAGGGAGCTGTTCTGCGGCTCACACTGAGTAGCCAGGTCTAATGGGTTCAGCTGGAACTGCCCTGAGTGAAAGAGCTGTTGGATGAGGGGTGCTCCTCGCAAAAGCAGATGGCTCACCTGCAGGGCTGGCAGAGGAGGCTGGGAGTGCAGCCTTCCCCAAATCCCTGTTTTCCCTGGTGCAGTGACTGATGCTTCCTCTCTGAGAGGTTACAGAAGCCTCTGCTGGAGGCCTCCTAAGTGTGACAGAGCTCAGAGGCCATAAAAGAAAGACTGATAAATTCAAGTTCCTAAAAATCAAAATTTTCTGCCTTGCAAAAACCACCATGGGTAGAGGCAAAAGAAAAATGAGAAACAAGGGAAACTATTAGCCAGTTGTATTACAGACAAAGACCTAATTCCCCTAATTTATAAAGAGTTGTTACAAATCAATAAGAAAAAGACCAATGATCGATAGAAAAAATGGGCAAAGGCTATGAGCAGACAAGAGACTCAAATATATAAAAATATGCTCAGCCTCATTCATTATAAGAAAAATGAAAACCAAAACTATACATAGACACCAATTTTTTTACCTATCAGTTTGGCAAATATTTTTAAAAATGGTTGATACACTGTGTTCGTGAGAGTTTTGGGAAATATGTGTATGGCTAATGGGGACGTAACAGTAATTAGTAATTAGCAATGCCTATCAAAACTACAAATGTATATTATTTTGAAGCAGCAAGTCTATGAAATTCTTTGTATCTTACAGTTATACCTGCAATTGTGGAAAATGGCTTGGTTGTACAAGCGTCCTCATTTTGTGGCACTGTTTGTAATAGCAAAAGATTGCAAGCAATTCAAATGTTTGTTAATAGAGGACCGATTAAGTGAACGGCAAATCTAAGCAATGGAGTACTATACAGCCATAAAAAGAATGAGAAAGTGTCTCTGTGTACTGCCACGAAATCACATCCAAAATTTATTGTTAAATGAAAAAAAAGCAAGGAGCAGAATTGTGAGTAGAGTATGCTACTGTTTGGGTAGAAAAGGACGGAGTGTATGTTCTTTTAACAGTGTCCTGCACACAGCAGATCTTCGATGGTTTTGTTGGATTGAATGAAGTGAAAATAAGGCTGGTGGAGGGGCTCACAGTTCACCCTGCCCCACCCAGTGCCCATGTTCCTGTTACCCTAGGCCAGGAGAACCCAGGGCCCTGCAGTGGAGCAGGTGGGGTGGGCAGCTGTAGGATCTCCGGGGGGACGGAGGAGACTGGGAACTGCAGTCTGTCCTGGCTTCCTGGATGTGGAGGGAGGTGCTGGGACCTGCCTTTTGTCCCCCTCTGTCCTGCACCCTCTCCCATCTGGTCTCTCTGGGCCCCACTGCCCGGAGCACACGCTCTTGTACTTTCCAGGTCATTTAGCCATCAGCTGCTTCCCTGGCCCAGGCCTCCTTGGGATTATGGTAAATTGTCCTCGTTCCTCTCTCCCTCACCAACTTTCCAATTCTTTTCAATCTTTTAAAGATTTATTTACTCCCCCCGTTGTCGTTTTGGGCTCGCTGTCTGCTCTCTGTGTATTCCTCTGTGTCTGCTTGTCTTCTCTTTAGGCAGCACGAGGAACCAATCCTGGGACCTTCCGGAGTGGGAGAGAGGTGCTCAATCTCTTGCGCCACCTCAGCTCCCTGGTCTGCTGCGTCTCTTACTGTCTTTCCTCTGTGTCTCTTTCTGTTGCATCTTCTTGCTGCACCAGCTCTCTGCGTGGGCCAGCACTCCACGCAGGCCAGCTCTCCACTCGGGCCAGCTCACCGTGTGGGCCAGCTTGCCTTTCACCAGGAGGCCCCAGGAATTGAACCCTGGACCTCCTATACGGCAGACGGAAGCCCAGTCGCTTGAGCCACATCTGTTTCCCAACTTTCCAATTCTTAACCCTTGAATCATGCCCACGCGGTACCCTCACCTGGGTGGTGAATTGTCTGGCCTACGGTCCATTTCTCTTTCTGCTCCTGGAGCTGCTTTCCCATGGGCCAGGAGGGAGGCCTGTGGCCCCTCTGCCCAGGACACTGGAGGCTCTGGCTTCTTCACAGCCAGAATTAGAACAGCTATTGACTAGAGCACTTATCACATCCTAGGTGCGCAGTAAGTGCTTTTCATTCGTTATCTCTGTGGCTCATTCGAAAGTAGTTACTAGATGCTTCCTAGGTGACGAGCAATACTTTGGGTCCTGGAGATATAGCAGTGAACAAGACCAAGTTCCTACCCTCATGGAGCTGAGTCTCTAGCAGAAGAGCTGGACAAGAGACAAACGCAATGACCACACATGTCCCACAGTGGTGAGTGCTATGAAGAAAAGCGAAGCAGGTGAGGCGTGGGGGGTGAGGGGGTGCCAGTTTAGAGAAGATGTTCAGGGAGGCCTCCTGTGAGGAGTGGGCCCTGAGAGCATCGGTGAGAAGAGGGAACTGCAGGAACGAAGGCCTTGGGTGGGAATGTGTGAGCAAGAGGAGGAGCGGAGGAGACGAGGCCCGAAGGCAGCCTGGCTCACAGCGGGAAGGAAGCTATAGGTGATGGGAAAGGCAATGGGTATCATTGACTGAGTCGTTAGAGGGCGTTGAGCTTATGAAGGTGGGGTTTTTCTTGTTCTACAGATGGAGTTGAGACTGAGCGAGACCAGGTGTCTTGCCCAAAGGTCACCTAGTAAGTAAGGGGCAGATCCCAGGTTTGTACAAACCACGTCCCACAGGACACTGCCGGGATGCAGGTTTCAGCCCTCCTCCAGGGACACCAATGCTAACATCCCAAAGGCTGACTTGGGGACAGGAGAGGGGCCACCTTTCCACAGGTCCCTCCAACGCTCCAGCACAGGTAGAAGGAGCCCCGTGCGCAAAAGCCGTGGCAGATCTCGCCTGTCTGGGGGCTCCTGGAGAGGATCTTGGGCTCCCCACAGTGGGCAGGGTGGCAATGGTTGAGGGCCGGGCTGGCTGGACCCAGGGGAAGTGCTGACATGGCACAAATGTCCTGGCTTCACACCCCACCCACTGTCAATGAATCAATTGAATCACTCAACTGAAAATTGAACTGAAACCCACAGACATCCCTCAAACCCACAGAAGGTCAGTGGGAGGTGCTGTTCTGGGGCTGGGGCTGCGGGACACTGGGTCTGAACCTAGCCAGTCCCAAATGGACACCTGTGCCCCCAGTCCCAGGAAGTCCAGGACCCTTCCTGAGGGCTCCACTTTGCCTGCCCCTTGTCTTCCCTGTATTGGCAAACCTTCTCTCTGGCTGATGATTCATGCCCAGCTTGACTTATTTAGCAAGTTTTAATGGCACTCTTGGGTTGTTCCAGGGCCTGGCTGGGGCCAGAGGGAGATACAAAATGACCAACACCAGGTCTTTGCCCTCAAGATGCTTAGAGTCCAGGGCTCAGACAGGGAGAGGGAGTCAGATTCCTAGAGAAATATAAGGCCATGCTGGCGAAAGAGTGTAAACTTCAGGAGGGCAGGGTTTTTGTCTGTTTTATTCACGGAAGTATTCTCAGTGCCTAGAATAGCGACCAGCACATAGTATGGGCTCAATAAATATTTGTTCAATGAATGAATACACTAATGAATGAATGGGGCTATTCTTGGGCTGAGTATGGAACTAACACGACCCTGGGGCAGGTGGTCTTCAACCTTGGCTGCACATGGGCATCACCTGGGGAGCTTTAAAATCTGATGCCTGGGTTCTACCCTCAGAGATGGTGGCCAGGGGAGCAGTTTGGGAACTGGGAGTGTTAAAAGCTCCCCAGGTGATTCTAATGGGCAGCCCGGACTGAGAACCATAGCTGGAGGATTCACAAGGGAATACGCAAAGGGCTCATGTGTGGGGCTGCTGCTTCAGAGACAGCTGCTGTCCCATCTCAGGTGCTCTGTGTTTGGAGAGTAGCTGAGAGTCCATGCCCTTCCTCCGGCCTCCTGCCTGACAAGCCCATGGTGAGCACCCCTCCTCCAGTTTTCCATTTCTGCTTCTCTGCCCTCCAGCATCTTCCTTGGGACTCATTCCTTCCACAGCCATCCCTGGATGCTGCTCCCTCCCTGACCTTGCCCCACATTAAAGAGTTGATCAGCTCATCAATTAATTGTGTCCTAATCCAATCTTGGCTTGACTGGAGAAAGGGCAGTAAATCCAGCTGGGTAATCATGCCCTGATATTTGTGTAGGGATAATTACTATCTCTCAGGCCTCACTTGGTGGCAAGATGAGATGAAAACCCATAAAACACCACTTGGGGCTGTGGCTCATTGTTTCCTGGCTGCACAAGGCTGGCGGTCGGCCAGCCAGCACCACCCGCCCCTTCCCCTGGCACAGGTCCCAACCTCTTCCCTCCCATTTGTGCAACTGGCAGGGCTCAGCAACCAGTAGGGGCAACTTTGTGGGCCCAGGAGGAAGCCAGTGTGTGAGTGGGGACAGGCGGGGCAGGTGGTCCCCACAGCCTGGCAATCACCTGGGATGGTGACTATACAGGTCTGAATAGTAGGATCTCTTCAGGGCTAACCCAAGGGACTGCTGCCATCGGGGGAGTCCAGATCGTGTCCAACCTGGCCATACAAGGACACGAGGCCCTGCTTCCTCCTGCTGGACGCCGTGGCCAGGGAGCTCCCTACAGGTAATACAGCTCCCCAGGAGCAGACTTCATCCTCGTGGGCGGAGGTCAGGCCCTGCAGGATGTGCAGCAGTCAGGGGCAAGGAAACAGCTCGATCTGCAACCTCAAGAATACTGACCTCCCACTATGAGCCAGACTCTCTACTGAGCCCTGGAGGCACAAGGTTGAATAAGGCTGTAGAGTGTCTTGATTAAAGGATGGATCTGGGGTCAGACACCTGGGTTTGAATCCTGGGACTCAGAAGCTGTGTGGCCTGGGACAAGTCACGTAATCTCTTTGTGACCCAGTTTTCTCATCTGTAAAGCAGGGTATACCAGTACCTACCTAATACAGTGATTGTGAGGCTTAAATGAGATAATTAAGGTAAAGTGCTTAGATCAGGGCCTGGCACATAGGAGGTGCTACTTAAGCTGTTATTACCATTACTATTATTTTGCCTTGTGGACATGATGTCCCTCACCCACTGCTTAGTGTGTAGGGCCTCCCTACTCAAAGTGTGGTCCCTTGGCCAGCATCATCATCATAGCCTGGGAGCTTAGTAGGAATGCAGGTTCTTGGGCCCCACCCCAGACTTGCAAAGTCTGCATTTACAAAAGAGCCCAGGTGACCTGCAAGCACATTTCAGTTTGAGAAGTGTACTGCTAGGAAAGGCTCCACAGACTCGACGTCTGTCTTCTTCAAAGCTGTATCCCCAGCACAGGGTCTGGCATAGAGTAGGTGCTCGGCAAGAATTTGCGGGACGAATAAACGAACGCAGCCATGGGGTTTGAATTATATCCTAAAAGCATGGGGGGCACTGAAGGATCTCAAAGCATCTTGGAAAGATCCCCTAGAAGCAGCATGGAGGATTGTTCCAGGGCTATGTTGGCTATGGCAGCAACCTGGGTGGGAAGTGACAAATGCTGGAACCACGGCAGGAGCAGCAGGGATGGAGGGGAAGGGTAGGAGGACTTGGGGCTGATCAGATTGGGGAGGATGAAGACATAAACTCTAAGGGGGAGAACTGGTTTCTTCTGTTCAGCCCTTCCATATCTAGGGTCAGAGTGAGGAGATGAGAACTCCAAGCTTCATGCACCAGAAGAAACGGATCGCCCTGGATGTCTCCCTGCTGGGGAAGGGAGGGGCCTGGGGCAACAGGGGCCTCTTCTGGGGGGAGGCAGAGGCAGAGCCTGAGGAGAGCCCGGGACCCCCAAGGCACCACCCCCAGGTGGTGCTGGGAGGAAGATGGTGGGAAGCAGGGAGAGGGGGCCCGAGGCGCCAACCTCTTACCCGAGAAGGCATTATTGGTGTTGAGGAAGTAGATCTCCTCACGGCCGTCCCCGTCGATGTCGCAGGCTGTGACCCCAATGGCATTCCCCTGCCGGTCCCTCAGCGCATAGTAGGGCGAGCTGCGCTCATCCACCGCGATGTTCACCAGCCGCTTCTGGGCCCGGTCGTACTTCAGAACCAGGTTGGGGCCATTGTACCTGGAGGAGGAAGGGGGAGGGGACATTGGGGAGGAGCCGCTGGGCGCGCCCAGTTCCACCGGGTCGGAGCGATGGGCCCGGAGTCTTCCGGGACATTCTGCGGGGTGATTCGGATTCAGATCATTCCTGGGGGACCCTCACCAGCCTTGCCTTGGGGCTCCCTGGGTGTTGGATGAGCGGCCCAGGCAAAGCGAGTCATCTAGGCCCAGGTGGGACACAATGTAAGGAACAGGGTGGTGGGGGGTTGTGGGCAGCCTGTGACGCCTTACCACAGGCTTTGCTGAGGAAAACACAAGCCTCCCTCACGTGTATCCTGCCTATTTCAATGTAAAGGGCTCTTGCACCTTTATGACCTCAGGGATTTAAATCTAACAACAATCAAGTGAAGGAGGTGTGAGAGGCATATTACCAACCTATTTTATGGATGTGGCAACTGATAAGATTCATCCGGGAAACTGAGGCTCAGAGAGGTTAACTGCCCTCCCCAAAGTCAGACAGCTAATAAGTGTCAGGTCCTGGGACTTGAACCCAAGCCCTTTGCTGTTGAAGTTTGGACTGACTCTCTTCTGGCAGAGTGTCCGGCATTTAAGTGGTTGGTAGGGAACTAACATCTCAGAAGGGAGATTTTGAACATCTAAAATTGTTAAGTGGACTTGCAGGATTTCTTTGGCCTCTTCCCTCTACGGAGCTGGAAACCAAGGGATGAAGTGCTCCTCAGTCTTCAGCACCCACTGCTCTCCCCTCACTCACTTCCCTCAGCCACCCAGCCTCCTGGCTTCCCTGAAGCCCCCAGGCATCTTCGTGCCTCAGGGACTTTGCCCTTGCTGTTATAGAGAAAATGAGGGCCCCCGCAGGAAAGCAGCTTGCTCAAGGTCACCCCAGGCAGCACAGCCTCCAATGTCTGGAGGCCTCCTCCTGCCTCCTAGGAACTCCAGTGTGCCAGGTTCTCCAAGGGACCTGGCCAAAACCCCATCCATATCATCCCCCACCTCTTGCCTTTGTTTCAACCTAAGCGTGAATATCCTGAGTGAAGTTCAGCTGTGGGCCTTGGCAGGGTCCCCAGCTGAGAACACTTAGGGGAGGGTGGAAAGAACTCTCCAAGGTCTTTGAGAGAAATCACGTCTTGCTTCCCTGAAACAGATCCAACTTGGCCCTCTCTTTGTTACCAAGATGCAGAGCCAGTGGAGTTTGGGGGATACTGAGCAACTGGCTGGGTGCCTCTTGGCACCCAGAGTGTGTGAAAGGGGAGATGGGAGCTCTGGGGGCTGAGTCAGCCGCCTGGTGATGGAAGGTCGTGCTTTAGACACCTTGACAAAGAATGTCTGAAGGCTGCGTGTCGAGTGTGCAGCATGACCTATGGAGACACGTCCAGGCAGGAGAGACAGAACACTTGGGTTTCAGCGCTGTCAGCAACCTGCTCCAGCCCTTGGGGACAGGAAGTGCCTTCTGAGTGCTAAACACTGGTCCTGAAACCCTTAAGGGCTTCTGTTTACTACTACCACTACTGCTCCTAATAAAACAATCATTGTCATAGAGTGCTTTGCCATGTTAAAAGCACTTCCACATACATCGTCTCATTTGAGCTCCACATAATCCCAGAAAGTAAGTATGTAAGGCATTTTTCTGGAAAAAGAAACAGAGGGTCTGAGAGGCAAAGTGAGCTGTCCTAAGTTATTGAGTTCGTAAGTGACTGCTCTGGGCCTCTAACCTTATCTCCAAAGTCCAAATCCCATGTTCTTTGCCCTCTGCCTGTGATGACAACTCTTTTAGCCCTATGCATTAGTTTCTGGGAGCCTCCCCCACAGCACTGACCGAGAGAAATGGCCAAGAGCTTCACGTAAATTGCGGAGATAATGATAACCCTACATTTCTACAGTACTTTCTAATTTACAAAGTACTTTCTCTTCCTGAATCTCATTTGCTCCTTGGTCCTGTCTCTGCCAGAGATTGGTCTTGTGACCTTGGGATGGTCAGTTTCCCTCTCCAAGCTCTGATTTCTCCTCTGTAAAAATGAGAGTTTTACTAAGTTAGATGGCTGCAAAAGGTATGGACAGGGTATGGCCGTGAGGCCCGGCTTCTGGGCCCTCCCCTCTCAGTTTCAACAGGAGCATTCCTACGTCGATGTGTTTTATTTTATGCAGCAGATTCCATAAAATGTTGTTTGAACAAGGGATCCCAGAGCCAAAGTTTCAGTGCTTTGAGAGAGCTCTTTTTGGCCTGTCTCTCTGGGTCCATGGGTCTAAGCCTAAACCTCTGAGGTGGGCAGAGCAGGTGTCTCCTACCCAGGCTATGGCAGAGAAGCCACCATACACAGTCCAGCACCAACACCCCCACCCATTCCTTAGAGCTCCTAGAACATCTGTTCCATCCCCTGGAGTTGGTTCCCAGTGGGAGTGAGAGGCCATGGCCTTCCCCTGTACTGGAAGCCAATCCTTTTGGTCACCCTGAACCTGGCAGTGGGGAGGACACAAGGTCACTGTTCCCATGGGTGGTGGCCCTGGGGAAGCAGTTGGCCTGGATCATCTCTTCTTTGAGGAACGAGGGGTTGCTCGTTCCAGGGCCTCCCTGGGGGGATAGTGGGGTGGGGTTCCCAGCCTGCACCGAATTCTTCAATCCCTCACAGGGTGAACAGGTGCCATAGAGGCCTCCCCAGACCTGGTGACCTGGGATGGTCCCCTTCCCACCCCATAGGGACCTCAGACATGAAGTCAGGCCCACAGCTCCTACATTAGGGTTCTTGACAACCCGTGGGGCGAGGCCAGGGGAATGGAGGGCCGGCAGCAGAGCACGGAGTCACCACCTCCTCCCTCCACCCAGGCAGCCCTTCACTGGGTCTGCTGGGCTGACCTCTGGAGTCCCTTGCCACCTGCCCCCGGGAGCCAGCCCTAGCCCTGCCTCCTTCCACACAGAGCTGCCGCTCCTGCTTGGGTCCTCACCGTCCCCTGAATACTCCTTGCCCTTTCCAGCTGCCGTGACTCGGCTCAGCTGCAGCTGCCCCCTCCCATGGGGAATAGTCTTCTACCTCCAATCTCAGCCTGTTCCCCACCCTCCCACTCTCCCAGGAAGCTTGCCCCGACTGCCCCAGTTGGATGTGACCTTCTCTTCTCTGGATACCCATAGAGTTTTGTACTTCTTATTCCTGCCGTGGGCAGAGCTGTTTGTGTTCCAACATAACTTTTCTCACTAAAACACATGCTTCACGAGCCCAAGAAGCACATGGATGTACCTTCATATATGCCATGCCTAGAGCAGTGCTTGGCACAGAGTAGGTGCTCAGCAAGTGTCTGCTCAATGCCAGGATGGGTGAGTGAGTGAATGAATGAGTGAAAATGTCATGGGCAACTTTAATAGAGTGCTCCCCACGTGCTGAGGACTGCTCTGAGCACTGCACACCCCTTATCTCATTTTATCCTCATGCCAATTCCAGGACGAAGGTCCTATTCCCCCTCCCGTTTTGCAGAGGTTCACAGAGGACTTGCCCACAGTCACTCGGCTGTGTCGGTGTACAATTCTGGGCACACCGACGGGCCTGGGGAGCTGGAGGTGAGGTCCACAGGATTACCCTTCCCCTCTCTCTGACATGCCAGAGACTGTTGGGCACTTCTAGAAATCCAGGAGGCTTTGAGGCTCAGTTAAATGGAGCCAGGAAGTGGGACAGGGTCCCTTGTCCCTGAAAAGCAGCTGTGACTTCATAATATCAAAGGATGGGTCAGTGGGCAGAGGTGATGGGCTTGGGGACAATTGTGAAGTCTGCCTGAGAGACACCGGCATGGGCACAAGTGATAGTTGATGTGTGTGCATCCAGTTCAACCACGGTGACACATGTCCAGGGTCAGCCAGGCCAGGGCCCACTGGTACAGAGGGGGAAGGGGGCCTCGGGGTTAGGCTGAGAGCAACCTGGGGCTGGGGTCCTGGCCCTGCCACTTCCCAGCTCTGACCTTGAGCTTGTTTCGTAATTCCTGTAAGCTTCAGCTTCCCCATCTGTAACTCAGGCTGCTACGTACCTCACAGGATGGCTGTGAGGATTATGTGAGACAGTGTGTGTGACAACACTTGGTAAACTGTGAAGAGTTACACAATTATAAGTTCTCGTCATTATTTAAAAGACCCAAAGGTACAATCTCTACCGATCATTTCTGATAGTTTCCAAACATGTTTTTCTCATCCAAAAAAAAATCACACCCTTGATTTTTTTTTTTTATCTCTTGCAGGCATATTTCTTTATTCTCTTCTATAACCAAACTTCTCAAAAAGAGTTGTCTTCAGGAGCTGTCTCCACTTTCTCACCACCCATTTACCCCACCCCAACTCCCCCCAAAGCCGCTCCCTTACTGTCATAGGCAGCTCTCACACGGCCACGCGTAGGGACGCCTTTCTGTCCGCATCTCCCTCGGCCACTCAGCTGCGCGTGGCCTAGTTGCCTGCTCCCCTCCTGCCCCACCACGTCCCTCGTAAGATCCTTCCCCTTGGCTGCTAGGATGCCACCCTGCTCTGATTTTCCTGCCCCCTCTCTGGCTCTCCCTCCTCTTCCCCTTTGCAGGCTCCTCCCCCAGCCCCCAGACCTCTTGATGTTGGACGGCACAGGCTTGGTCCCGCGCCATCTCCTCTTCTCTCTCTCCCCTTCCGCTAGGGGTGCCTAGCACATTCTCCCGCCACTCCCCTCCTGCTCTGGTCCATGGCTGGCTCCTTCATCTTTCCAGTCAACACTGATGCCAAGATATTATCCTAGAGACCCAGGCCCATATTGTGGTCATTCAGGGCATTTCCTCTAAAGATTTTTAAAGACACACTGCATTTTCAAAACGACAGGAATGGGAGCAGAGGTGGCTCAAGCAGTTGAGCGCCTGCTTTCCACATGGGAGGTCCAGGGTTCGGTTCCCAGTGCCTCCTAAAAACAAAAACAAACAACAAGCAAACAAATGAAAAAACCAACGCAGAGGAGCTGATGTGGTTCAGTGGTTGAGCGCCAGCTTCCCACTTATGAGGTCCTGGGTTCAATCCCCAGCCCCGGAACCTAAAAAAACAAAATAAAGCAAACAAACAAAAAAAAACACAACAGGCATAAGGGGGTTGATCACTTCTTGGTCATTTTCAATATCCTCATTTTACAGATGAAGAAACTGAGTTTCAGAAGGAGGAAGTGATTTTCTGAATGGCAAACAGCTAATTATTAGATTAAGTAAACTGAGAGACAAACTTAGTCCTTCGTCTAAAGTGGGGCCAGCAATTATGGTCTGTGGGCCAGCTCTGGCCTGCCACCTGTTTTTGTGAGTGGAGTTTTATTGCCGTGCTTGCTCATTTACTGCTGTGTATGACCTGCTTTCACATTATAATGGCAGAGTTGAGTAGCTGCAATAGATACTGTACAGTCTGCAAACCCTCCCAAAATTTACTGTCTGGCTCTTTACAGAAAAAGATTGCTAACCCCTGGTCTAAAGGGTTGTGTTATGTTATGAGTGTATTACAAGTCTTCAGTGATCATTATAATGACAGAACAAAACACCAGAACAAGGTTTATTAGTAAAAGTTAATTTGGGTTCAGTACTTGGGAATATACAGTTGTTGTTTTTTTAAAGATTTATTTATTTACTTTCATCCATTTTAACATCCCCCTCCCGCCCTGGTTTTGTTTTTTTTGTGTCCATTCGCTGGGCAATTCTGTTTCCTGCCCTCTCCTCTCATCCTTCTCCTCCCGTCTTTGCCGGGATTCAATCCTTGGAAACTGCAATTTGGGAAAGAGGCGTCCTACCGCCTGCGCCACCTTAGTTCTGGGTTTTTTGGCGAGTCTCATCTTGGCTCTCCCTGTGTCACTCTCTTGTTACATCATCATCTTGCTGTGTGGCTCGGCGGGACCCGGCGGCGCACCCGCGCATGGGGCCTGATGGCCCACGCGCCTTCTATATATATATATTTTTTTTCTTTTCTTTTTACCGGGAGGTCCCGGGGATCGAACCCAGGTCCTGGGGATCAAACCCAGGTCCCTCCATATGGGTGATGGATTCCCAACCATTTGAGCCACATCCGTCCCCCTGCTACATCTCTTAAGGTTGACCAAAGATACCTAGAGTTACAGTCATTTCCCATACAGGATGGACATATAATAAATCAGGCTTGGTTTATCACCAGCATTCTATAAACCAGAGCTAGGGAGAAAAATTAGGTCTGGGGACACATGCATGGTTTCTAATATAGTGAATATTTAGTCTACCCTGATTATCACAAAATCAGGACAGTGAGACTATTCGCATGGAATGTACAGTTTTTGTGAAACAAGTATTTCAGGGAGAATATAGGCTGAATGCAAGGAAGATTTTATGTCTTAGGATAGAGACGGTGAGGCAAGATAACCTGCTGGGGGAAAACAGATGGAGAAGAGTTGCTCAAGATGAGAACAGTGCTCTGTATTGAGGGTTTATCTAAGGCTAAGGAAAGAGCAAGAACAGGTGTGCTCTAATGACTTCAGTGGTAAAGGGGGGACGAGGGGCAGACGGTCTCCAAGAAGGCTGCCATTACTTCCTTACTTCTCTATCACCACCAGTTGTTCCACCCATCAAGAGGTGGAGCCTGACTACCTGGAGGCCACCATGCGCTGAGGAAGCCCACGTTAGCCCCACGGAGAGGCCTTGTGGAGGAGCACTGAGGCGCCAGCCATGTGAGCGTTTCAGCTCAGCCCAGCCAACTGCTGAATGCAGCCAAGTGAGTGCCGCTAGCTGGTATCGCATGGAACCATCCACATGAACCCTGCCCAAATGATCCTCACAACTGTGAGAAATATCTTCAAGCCACTAAGTTTTTGGAAAAGGAAGTAGAATATGATGACCATCTCAGGTCTAAGGAGAAGAGGAATTAATCCCTGGAAAATAGAAGAAAGAATTATTCATACATCAGTGGAATTCTCTAGCGTAGCAATTTAAATTCACAGTAGCAGGTCTCCCCAAGGGAGGTTTGGATCTAGTGGGGTTGGTACTTGGATGTCAAAATATCCCAGGATCTGGCGTGGAATCTGAGGGCAGAAGGGTAAAATGGAATACAGGGATTCCAGAAACTCCTGTTTTTCCTCCTTCTTCTCTTCCTTCTTTCCTTCTAGTCATGTTTCCCATTTTGAATGCACAACATTGAGTATAGATCATTTCTTTGGATGTGTGTAATGTTGTTTTTTCCTTTTTACATATTTAATTCTTTGAAAGAAACTGAAGTTAAATAGGACCAGAAAGCATATGGGAAGGCACGCAGACAGGAGATGCGCAGATTGGGTCCTGGAATAGGGCATATCTGGAGGCCAGGAATTCGTTCAAGGGAATGGAGACTCGTGATGGAAGGGTTCTGGGCCTGATGAGAAATCTGGAGCTGATGATTCCAAGGGGGAGTAAAGGACATCCCAGGATGAAAAACAACAGATTTGATCCTGAATTAGAAGCTACCAGGGGGGATGGATGTGGCTTAAATGGTTGGGCATCCGTCTCCCATATAGAGGGATCTGGGTTCGATCCCCGGGACCTGGGTTCGATCCCCGGGACCTCCTGGTAAAAAAAAAAAAAAGCTACCAGGGTGAAGAAAATCTCACAAATAGAGTTCTTTGTTGGAGTATATAACTTTAAGATGAAGGAAAAGAACCTTCTGTCCTAGGGGTGGATGGCTTTTCAAGAAAGGGATGTTTGGTACCAAAAGGTCAGAATAATCTGCAGTGATGAGTGTCTGTTCTGTAGATACTCCACGCGGATGGATTGATTTACACTTTGTTCTAAAAAAGATCTATGCTCAGCATGTGCTTTGTGCCCTTGGGATTTCTTATATTTTGATGCGCATAGAAGCACCCAGAAGGCAGAGACTCATACACAGCACTGTTCCCCACCATACCCAGCACAACGCTAGGAAAGAGCAGAGGCGCAGTCATGTTTGTTGTTGATGATGATGATGATGACCATGACTTCATTCTTCAACATATGTTTGTCCCAGGAAAGGAAGGCGGGGAGGCAGGAATTCCATAAATGGGCAGCGAGTGGATTCAGGTGACAGATGGAGGATGTGTTATTCAGGATTCTTTGGTTGCAAGTACAAACACTCTCCGTGGGGTTTAGTGGCTCAGGTATCCAAACTGCAGGAAGAGCAAGGCCGGAGGGTCGACCGGAACCAGGCTGCTGAGCCAGGCAATCGTCAGGGCTTCATTTCCCTTTCCCTCATCCTCTTGTGTCTGTCCGTTGGCCTCATTCTTTCATTCCACCCTGCTCCACAAGGCCTGAAAATGGCAGCACTCTCAGCATCCCATCTTCTCACTTCAAAATCCGGAGAGTAAGATGCTTTCTGTCCTCAGTTCCAGTGAGAAAGATCCCAGGGAAGGGCTCTGATTGGCCCAGGTTGGGTCACATGTTCACCCCCAGAACCAGGACCTGGGAGCCTATGATAGTCAGCCTTCAACTAGACCGAAGCGAGTGAGAGCAGCGTGTCAGGAGCCACGTACTTACAGGAAGGGAAGTGCCAGGAAGGATGAAGGATGTGTCTCTGGACAGACAGTGATTCATGTGGGTCTGTACATTCTGGTGACAAACTTGCCAGGGCCTGCTGATGGAAAGCAATACTTCCCTGGCACTACCAAGTCTCTTTGTCCTCTAGACAATCCTCAAGGTCCCCCCACTCCTCTCCAGAAGCCCCAGAGAGAGGTAAACACAGAAAGTAGAACGACTGTCTGACTTACTGTGTTCTGGAGATGGGTCTGCTTCTCTGGCCCCCTGCCTGATCCTAAGGCCCGTGTTCCAGATAGCAGAGCAAGCTGTAGGGAGGCAGGAGAGCACGGAGAGCTGGCAGCAACGAGGCCAGTGTGGGGCACGGGGGTCCAGCCGTGAGCTCTGATCCGACTCTGTGATCAGCTTGCTGTGGATTCAGGCAAATCACCTAATTGCTTGGTCACAAACACTTAAATCTCTGCTTGAACTTTCTTTCCTCCAAGCAGCAGCTAGCTGGTGGTCTTTGCCTCTGTCTTTCAATTGAGGAGGTGAGCCAGTTTAGGGCTGATATGGTGAGGCAAGTAGCCAAATGAATGCTTCACTCTTCAAGAGTAAAACAGATAAGCCAGTCTTTCATCCCACTTTCATTCCGCTCTTCTGGGCTCTCATTCTAGGCAGGGCTCACCGCTGTACTGTGATGGATACACAGCACATGATGTCATTCCTTTGCTCAGGGAACAACGCCCCGGTAGAAGTGACCTTCCCTTCCTCTGAAAGTTCGGGACTCGGGGCCACTCCTTGTTGGCTGTACTGGGCTGAGGTCACCTCTGCTGGGGTGAATTCTTCATAAAGAAGGTGCATTAGATCTACATCTTGAAGGATGGATAGGATTTTAATAGGAGATGTATGTATTGGCCATTTACAAAAGATACGGTGGGAGCTAAAGGTAGATTAGGGAACAGAAAAACATGTTTAGGGAATAGGGGGTAGACTACCTGAATAAAGCAGAAGTTTGTGGTAGAAAATAGTGGAAGGCAAAATTGGACAAGACTGTAGATGTGGCATGGAAACTATATTCAGATTTATTTGGTAGGCAATGGGGAGCCAGTGAAGGATTCTGAGCAGGGTGTATCATTATACCCAAGTGCTGTTTTACAGAGTGCAGTCTGGTGGCAGCATACATGAAGGACTGGCCAGAGAAGGAGGTTGAAACAGTAGTGCCAAATAATGGAAACTGGGTTTTATGAGATTCCCCTGAATTATACCAAAAAACTTTCTTCTGAGCTAACTTGAGCAGGTTTCTATCCCTTGCAAGCAAGCATACGTCTCCTAAAAAACACCTGTGCTCAAGAAAGCACAGAAATCCGGAAAGCAAGGATTAAAAAGTGAAGCGTGGCCAACAGTGCTAACTG
This sequence comes from Cabassous unicinctus, assembly GCA_029593785.1. Classification (NCBI taxonomy): domain Eukaryota; kingdom Metazoa; phylum Chordata; class Mammalia; order Cingulata; family Chlamyphoridae; genus Cabassous; species Cabassous unicinctus. The sequence continues at coordinate 788 of JAQZBX010033229.1, read as the reverse complement.
CTTTCCAGAGGTCAAGAAGGCCAAGGACTGGAACAAAGCAGCTGGACTTGGCCATTTGGAGGTCACTGATGACCTTCCAGGAAGCTGCTTCCTTGGAACAGAGGGGAGGTAGAGTGCGGACATATGGGGGTGAATGGGAGCAGCAGCCTAGAAGATTCACTGAGGGCAGAAAGGGTTCAGAAAGGCCTAGGACATTGGCCAGGGACACAGGGTTAAGCGAGGGTTTCACGGGCTCTGAGGTCTGTGCTTGATCATGTTCCAGAGGGGGAGACGGAGGCAGCAGGCAGAGGGTACCTAGGCAAGATGGGTAGGGGGTGGAGGGCAACAGGACCTACGGGCCAGCAGAAGGGGTAGGTCTGAATCAAGGGAAGAGGAAAGGAACAGGATGCGGTGGAGAGGAGCTGCTAGAAAGCTGAGGTCCGGAGACCATGGTTTTCTCAGAGGTAAGTAAGAGGCGAGGGTTCTCGGCTGAGAAGAGGGCGTGAAGTCACGGCTCGAGGCAGGGAGAAGAAGTTGGAAACACAACTTAGAGGCTTCCACAGGGCTGCTCACCATGGTGAATGGGGCAGGCAGGATCAGGGACCTGAGAGGTTGAGCTCAGGACAACTGGGGACAGTGAGGTGCAGCGGGCAGGCAGCAGGACTGTGGTCAGAGGAAACCAGCTCCGCCCCAGGACGGAGGAATCTGGGCAGGTGGGGCAGAGCCAGGGCCAGGGGAGGACCTGGACTGGAGGGCACAGGCAGGGTGGCCCCGGGAACCAAGCTCAAGGTGGGGGCAGGTGATGGCAG
>JAQZBX010033228.1:0-25485 GCA_029593785.1 Cabassous unicinctus | reverse complement strand
GTCTGCTTGTCTTCTCTTTAGGCGGCACCAGGAACCGATCCTGGGACTTTCTGGAGTGGGAGAGAGGAGCTCAATCTCTTGTGCCACCTCAGCTCCCTGGTCTGCTGCATCTCTTATTGTCTCTCCTTTGTGTCTCTTTTTGTTGCATCATCTTGCTGTGCCAGCTCTCCACATGGGCCAGCACTACGTGTGGGCCAGAACTCCTGCGTGGGTCAGCACTCCTGCGCGGGCCAGCACTCCTGCATGGGCCAGCACTCCACGTAGGCCAGCTCTCCACTCGGGCCAGCTCTCCATGTGGGCCAGTTTGCCTTCCACCAGGAGGCCCCGGGAATCAAACCCTGGACTTCCTATATGGTAGATGGGATCCTAATTGCTTGAGCCACATCCGTTTCCTTGTATAATTCTTTTAATGTGCTGTTGGATTTGATCTGCTAGTATTTTGTTGAGGGTTTTTGCATCTACATTCATAAGCAATATTGGTCTGTAGCTTTCTTGTGGTATCTTTATATGGCTATGGAATGAGGGTGATGTTGGCCTCATAGAATGAGTTAGGGAGTGTTCCTTCCTCTTCAATTTTTTGGAAGAGTTTGAGCAGAATTGGAGTTAAGTCATCATGGAATGTTTGGTAGAATTCCCCTGTGAAGCCATCTGATCTTGGACTTTTCTTTTTTGGGAGGTTTTTGATTACTGATTCAATCTTTTACTAGTAATTGGTTTGTTGAGATCCTCTATTTCTTCTTGGGCCAATGTAGGTAGTTTGTGTGTCTCTAAGAATTTGTCCATTTCATCTAGGTTATCTAATTTATTGTCATATAGTTGTTCTAAGTATCCTCTTATAGTACTTTTTATTTCAGCAGAGTTAGTAGTAATGTCCCCTTTTCATTTCTGATTTTTTATTTGTATCCTCTCTTTTTTTCTTTGTCAGTCTATCTAAAGATTTGTAGATTTTATTGATCTTTTCAAACTACCAAATTTTGTTCTTGTTGACTCTATTGTTTTTGTTTGTTTGTTTGTTTTCTCTTTCATTTATTTCCACTCTAATCTTTGTTATTTCCTTCCTTTAGCTCATTTTCTAGTTCTTCTTTTTCTAGTTCTTCCAGTTTTGTGGTTAGCGCTCTGATTTTAAGCCTTTCTTATTTTTTTAATATAAGTATTTAGAGCTATAAATTTCCCTCTCAGCACTGCCTTAGCTGCATCACATGAGTTTTGGTATGCTGTATTTTCATTTCATTTTGATTTGCCTCAAGATATTTCCTTTTGATTTCCACTTTAGCCCGTTGGTTGTTTAAAAATATATTGTTTAATTTCCACATATTTATGAATATCCATTTCACCCTCTGTTATTGATTTCTAGCTTCATTCTATCATGATCAGAGAATATAAATTGTATGCATTCAATATTTTTCAATTTATTGAGATTTGTTTTATGACCCAACATATAGTCAATTCTGGAGAATATGCACTAAAGAAAAATGTATATTCTGTTTCTGTTGGGTGCAGTGTTCTATATATGTCTGTTAGGTCTAGTTGCTTTAATATATCATACAAGTCCTGTACTTCCTTACTGATCTTCTGACTAGATGCTCTATCCATTATTGAGAGTGGTGTGTTAAAGTATCTTACTATTAATGTAAAACTGTCAAATTTTCCCTTCAAATCTGTCGGTATTTGCTTTATATATTTTGAGGCTCTGTTGTTAGGCATATATATATATATATATTTATAATTGTTACATCTTCCAGTTGAATCATCCCTTTTATCAGTATATAATGACCATATTTGTCCTTGTAACTGTTTTTGGACCCAAAGTCTATTTTATCCAATATTAGTATAGCCATGCCAGCTCTCTTTTAGTTACTACTTGCATGATATATATTTCTCTATCCTTTCACCCTCAACCTACTTGTATCTTTGACTTTAAGGTGAGCCTCTTGCAGAAAGCATATAGTTGGGTCACACTTTTTATCCATTCTGCTTTTTGATAGAGGAGGTTAATCCATTTACATGTAAAGTTACTACTGATAATACAGAACTTTCTTCAGCCATTTTGCTATTTGTTATTTATAAGTCTTATACCTTATTTCCCCTTACTGCCATTAAAGCCTACTTTTATATTTATTTACTTTTTTGTGTCGTACCATAATGAGTGCCTTCTCATTTCTATCTGGATGTATTTTCATCTATTTTCCTTGTGGTTACCATGGGATTAAAATTTAACTTTATAAATATATAACACTAATATTTGGTTTGATACCAACTTAACTTCAATAGCATGCAGATATACTTTCCCTATACCACTCTGTCCCCACGATTTTTTTTGTACTTGTTACCACTTGGATCTTTGTACACTGTATGTCCAAAAACATAGATTTATCATTACTTTTTATGCATTTGCATTTTAGCACCTATGGGAAGTAAGATGTGGAGTTACATACCCAAAAATACAATAATACTGGCATTTATACAATACAATAGTACTGGCACTTATAATTACCCAAATGGTTACCTTTACCACAGTAAATTACTTTATGCTGCAGTAAATTACCTTATGGGTAATTACCTTATGCTGCTTTGAACCACTGTCTGGGGTCATTTCAGTCTGAAGAACTCCCTTTAGCATTGCTGGTCTAGTGGTGATGAACTCCCTCAGCTTTTGTTTATCTGAGAATGTCTTAATCTCTCCCTCATTTTTAAAAAGAGTCTCACTAGATATAAAATTCTTGGCTGGCAGTTGTTTTCCTTCAGGACTTTAAGTATTTCAACCCACTTCCTTCTTGCTTCCATGATTTCTGATGAGAAATCAGCATTCAATCTAATCGGGACTCCCTTGTATATAATATGTCACTTTTCTCTTGTGACTTTGAGAACGCTCTCCTTGTCTTTTGCATTCGATAATGTAATCATTATAGAACAAGATATATTTTTCTTCATGTTTATACTTGGTGTTCTCTAGACTTCTTAAATGTACATATTTACATTTTTGCTAAGTTTGGCAAGTTCTCTCACCTTATTTCTTTGACAATTCCTGCTGGCCCTTTCTCTCCTTTCCTTCTGGGACTCCTATAATACATACAGTGTTTTGCTTGATGGTGTTCCATAGATGTCTTGGGCTATTTTCACTTTTAATATTTCTTTTTTCTTTCTGCTCCTTAGCCAGGCTTACTGCAAGTGTCTTGTCTTGAAGTTTACTTGTTCTTTCTTCTGCCAGTTCCAATTTACTCTTGAAACCCTCCTGGGCATTTTTCATTTCAGTTATTGTGGGCTTCAACTCCAGTAGTTCTGTTTGGTTCCATTTAAAATTCCTATCCCTTTAAGTCTAAGTAGACTCTCATATTGTTCATTCATTGTTTCCTGATATCCTTTAGTTCTTTCTCTGCACTTTCATCTCCTTGAGCATTTTGATGATCAATTTTTAAAAGGCTTTGTTCAGTATGTCCATTTTCTTTTCCTATTTGTTGGTGTTTTCAATATATTTATCCTCTTCCTTTGGATGTGCCATCAATTCCTGTTTCTTTGTCTTGTGTTCTTTTTTTGCACACTGTATACTTTAATATTTTAAAATTTAATCTGGATATATTCCCTGGGATGTCTGTTTCTTAGTTTTATAACCAGCTGTTGATAATACAGAGATTTTTTTTAGCTTCAGCCCTCCTACCAGGAAGGTCTGCCCAAGGCGAATGTAGTGTGCAGGGTTTTCCCTGACCTTCTGGGTCTCTGTCTTCTCCGGGGCTTTTGCTTATTAGTTATTTTGGATTCCCTCTGTTAACAAGAGATTTGTTGTTCCCTCTGTTTCGCAGGAGACAGACCTCCCTCTCCTGGGTATTTGGAGCTGGAGGGCCTTTGACCCAAATTGTCTGCCTATGTAGTTTCTTTACACTCTTTTGTTGTCTCAATCTGTTTTTGCCCAGAGGGCAAATTCTGGGAGGAGAGTCACCCCAGAAAGGACTTTCCAAAGTCAGTCTTTCTCAGCCAAAAGAGGGGCCAATGAAGTGGGTAAAGACTAGCTCCAAATTGCCCTGGGGAGGGGATCAGGAAGGGAGCCAGAAGCTTCTTTGATGGCTCTCCAAAGTTGAGCTCTCTTGATCTACCAGCAAATGCAGCCCTTCAGCCAACTTCCCCTCACAGCCCTGAGAAAACACTAGGTCTTTAAATCTCTACCATCTCCATCCCTGTCCAGGCAGGGTTGAAACAATGGCTGTTCCTGCCTTTGTCCAGAGTGGGTTGAAATAATAGCTGCAGGGAAGCGGGTGTGGCTCAATCGATAGAGCTCCTGTTTACCATATGGGAGGCCCCGGGTTTGCTTCCCGGGGCCTCCTTGTGAGAGCAGGCCGGCCCGCGCGGCACGGTGGGCTGATGCAGAGGGAGGGACCTCACAGCGAGGGGGAGATAAGCAGACACGGAAGAAACACACAGTGAATGGACACAGCAAGCACAAGCAGCAAGGTGGGGATAAATAAATAAATAAATCTTTAAAAAAAAAAGAAAGAAAGAAAGAATAGCTGCCCTCAGAATGGCACCCAGTTATCAAATTCTCTAATCAAAAGCTGTCATCAGTGATTGACCATGCCCATCCCTGTTCTTGGAGAAGAGGATTCATTTGTCCCTTGCTGTTACCAGTGGGCTGGCCACAGGCTGGACCCCACAGCAGCCTGCAGCAAGAATAGAGCATGGGCACCAGGAGTCACCACGCAGATAGAACAATTTACAGTTCCTTACCATAATTTATCAGGCTCTTCCTTCTGCTCTTTCCTGGATGCCCTACAGTGTTTTTCTGCCTTCTGGAGTTTCAAAATAGATTTTTCAGATATTTCTTGCTTATCTAATAATTGTTTTGATGGAAGGACTGAGTCCTGTATCTCCCAACTCCTCCATCTTCCCCAGAAGTTCTGTTTCTAATCATATGCCAAACCATTCTCCAGGGTATCCTTAAAACACAAATCAGATCATGTTCTTTCACCTGCCTCAAACCTTCAAAGTCTTCCTGTTGCTTTTCATATAGAATTTAAGTTCATCACTTTGGCTGGCAAGAGTCTGTATACCCTGGTTCCTAATCTGCTCTTCAACTGTGCTTCATGGCACACTCTGCCTTGCTTACCAGTTCCCATTCTGATTCTGAACACATCAAGCTCTTTGCAGATTCAAAGTCTTTGTATTGCTAGGCCTCTTCCTACAGCTCTTTAAATGACTGCTCATTTTCAAATATCATTTCCTCAGAGAGGCCTTCATTGTCACTCTATCTAGAGTAGGCCCTCTGAGTCATTTTTTCTTATTTCTTTCACAGAAATTATCCCAATCTGTAATTATCATATTTGTTTGTTTTCTTATTGCTTTTATTACTCCATAAACTATAAGCTCCAAGAGTGCCTATATTATTGACCACTATATTCCTAGTGTCTAAAACAGTACCTGGGTTATAGTAGATAAACAATAAACATTTTTTTCTATTTTTTTTAACTAGAGAAGTTGTAAGTTTACAGAAAAATCATGCACAAAATACACAATCTCCATATGCCATCTTATTATTAACACCTTGCATTAGCATGGTATATTTGTTACAATTCATGAAAGAACATTTTTATAAGTATACTGTTCATAAAACAAACATTTGAATAATGAATTTTACAGATAAGGAAGGACACAAAAATAATGTCCTTAAAAGTTCAATAGTTAGTAAGTAGAACTAGGATTTTAATCCATGCTGTCTGGCTCCAAAGCTCATGTTCTTTCTTCTATATCATGCTACCTCTCTTTATACCACACTACCATGATTCTAGTTAAGTGTGGGGGTTTTTTTGTTCAGTTTTTTTTTTTTTTTTAATTAATACTAATAAAGACATAAAGGGCGTTTGATCTTAATTCTTCTTTAGGATTTAACATGGGAGTGAAAGTGATGCTTTGAAAGTGCTGGTAAAAATCTATTTGCATCTTTAATTGAATTCACTGAAACACTTTCCTTTCTCTGGATCTACAATTTCTGATTTATGCTTTCCTGTTCATAAAGTGGTATGGAAAACACTTAAAATTCTGAATTTACCAGCCTTCACACTGGAATTGAGAAACTGTAGTTGAATTATTTTACTGTTGCAAAAACATCCAAGCCAAAGATGGCTTGGCATGCCAAAAGATATTACATTAGCAAAGCAGCCAGAAGAATGTGGTGGCTAAGGATATCATTTGTCTCAAAATTTCTGCACAAGCCAAGAGTCTTCAAATGATAAAACAAAAAATGCAAAACACTGCCCAGCATAGGGCACAATTTGAGGGATTCTGGGTAGATTTTGCTCATGCTTGACCTTTATTTCTATCTTGATGACAAACTGGTGGTAGCACCTGATTTGTATTTCACAGTTTACGTAGTTGATTTAATGTATTACCATTTAAGATCCATCATATTAATGACGACTATGTTTCTTCTTTTCATCATCATACACATTATACACTGTGGGAAGCATTTAGTAAAGTAGGAGGAGTCTGCTATTGTAAGTTAAAAACCATGGACCTAGAGGTATTTCTTTTTTTATTTGAGAAGTTGTGAGTTTACAAAACAATCAATACCATGCAGGATTCCCATACATTGCCTCACTAACACCTTACATTGCTGTGACACATTTGTTGCAATTGGTGAAAGAATATTGTCATAATATTACTGCTATCTATAGTCCATAGCTTATATTTGGTGTATTTTTCTCGCAAACCATCCTATTATTAACACCATGTATTATTATTGTATATTTGTTATAGTTCATGAGAGTACATTCTCATATTTGTACTGTTAACCACAGTCTGTCATTCACTACAGGGTTCACTGGGTTACATGGTCCCCTGCCTTGTACAATCCATCTAAAGTGTATACTCAGTGGCTCTCAGTTTTATCACATAGATGTGCTGTCATCAGCTCTGTCCATTTCAGAACGTTTTCTTCACTCCAAAAGGAAAAACCCCATACCTCTTCAAACCTCCCCATTTTAGACTCTTAGCATTGTTATAGTACCTTCTTTGCCATTGCTGCAAAAATATTATGATATTACTTTTAACTATTAGTCTAAATGTTACATTAGTTGTATTTTTTTCATGTATCTTCATATCCTTAACACCTTGTAAAAAAGGAACATTCTTGTCTTTGCATTATTAACCACAATCATCATCCACCACTGAAATCACTGTTTTATACAGTCCCTAGATTTTCCTCTAGCTGTCTTTCAATTGACATTACACTCACTATAATGTGTTACCATCAACTCTATCCATTTCCCCACATTTACAATCTACCTTGTTAAACATTCTACATACATTCAGCATCAGGTTCCCCTTCTCAACCCACATTCTAGCTCTCAGTAACCTATACTCTAGAGTTTAACTCCATGAGTTTACTCATTGTATTTAGTTCATATTAGTGAGACCATACAATATTTGTCCTTTTATGTCTGGCTTATTTCACACAACATAATGTCCTCAAGGTTCATCCATGTTGTCATATGCATTCTGACTTCATTTCTTCTTACACCTGAATAGTATTCTATTGTATGTATATTCCACATTTTGTTTATACATTTATTGGTTGATGGGCACTTGGACTGGCTCCATATTTGATTTTTATTTGATTCTCCCTATTGTTTTTTGTTCTCAATTTCATTTATTTCTGCTCTGATCTTTATTATTTCTTTCCTTTGACTTGGTTTGGGATTAGTTAGTTTTTCTTTTTCTAGTTCCTCCAGATGTGCAGTTAGGTCTTCAATTATAGCTCTTTCTTCTTTTTTTAATGTAAGCATTGAGGGCTATAAATTTCCCTCTCAGCACTGCCTTTCCTGTATCCCATAGGATTTGTTTTTAAACAAATCAATTTTATTGATGCATATTAATAAAGCATACAATTCATCCAAAGTGTACAATCAATGGTATAATCACATAGTTGTGTGTTCATCACTTCAATCATTTTTAGAGCATTTTCATTATTTCAGTAATAATAATAAACAGAAGAGGCTCCACGTTGGGCAGGGATGGGGCCTGAAATTGTCTCGGTCTGAGCTGGGGGAGCGGAAGCTACTTATCTCCCTCCCTCCCAGGACCCCTCAGACTCCTAGACCATAGAGGTCTGACCAGGCTAAGGGCCTGGGAATGCCCCCTGCCTGGCCCCCTTGCCCAGACTGGCAGGGGGGCCAGGCTGGGCAGCAAGCCCCCCTCTCACCCCAGCCATGGATCTTCTGCCCCCTAAGTAAGCAGGGGGCGGGGGCGGGCCCCCCAATCCTACCACCAATGGCTGCATGCCCCGTGACCTCTTTGACATGAAGCCATTTGAAGATGCCCTTCAGGTGCCTCCGCCTCCCCAGTCGTTGTCCATGGCTGAGCAGCTCCGAGGGGAGCCCTGGTTCCACAGGAAGCTAAGCCGGCGGGAGGCCGAGGCACTGCTGCAGCTCAATGGGGACTTCCTGGTGCGGGAGAGCACAACCACACCCGGCCAGTATGTGCTCACCGGCTTGCAGAGCGGGCAGCCCAAGCACCTGCTACTAGTGGACCCTGAGGGTGTGGTTTGGACAAAGGATCACCGGTTTGAGAGCATCAGTCACCTCATCAGCTACCACATGGACAATCACTTGGCCATCATCTCTGCGGGCAGCGAACTTTGTCTCCAGCAGCCTGTGGAGCGGAAACTATGATCCGTGCCCGGGCTTTTTCCCAGAAGATAGCCTTCAGCCCCATCCACCCTATTCCCTGATTCTCAGGACCCCTCTTGGGAGCATTCTGTGGGCTTGGCCTTGTGTAGGAGCTGGGAGCCGTGTGGACACTGGGTTCAGCATCTGGCTGAGAGAATGTTTGAGGCAAGAGACTGCGGTAGAATCCTGCTTCTCCCCAAACCTCACCAAAGTATTAGTGTACAGAGCGGCCCCCTTCCCTGGGCCTTGCCTGTGCCAACCTGATCCTCTCTTCCCCGGGAAAGTGGATGCTCGAGGCCTGGGCAGTGCCTCCTTATAATGGGAAATGTCCTGTGAATAGGCCCAGTGAGGCAGTCACCCTCCCAGGGAAGGGAGAACACATCACAACTTTGGTCCTCACTTGGGCCCAGGATACCCCCCAGACCCCTCTCAACTACCATCCCCTCCCGACCCCCCAAAGTTTAAACTTTGTGCCTTTGAGGTCTCCTAGGTCTGAAGATGTTTTATGCAAAGAGTTCTTGGGCCCCTGAGGTCAAGGACAGCGGTCTTGACACCTTGGCTTCTGGGACCCTCTTCTCTCCTCGCTCAGCACTTCCTCCAATTTTTTTCGGGAGAACAGAGGCAGGAATGCCAGCTGTTCCCTTTCCATGGGGAATATGTAACCCTTAGAGACTACCCCAGAGCCCCCCTCCTGGCCAGGGGGGAGATGGACCCTTCCCTTACTCAGTGCCTCCTGGCCGGGGCCCCTCACAGAAGGGGTCTGTATATATATTTCGTGAGCCCCCACTCCACCAGGTTGCATGCATGTTATACTCTCCGGCCAAAGTGTAGCCCTTCCTCCTTTAGCCTCTGCCCTGCCTCCCCCTGCTAGGGTGGGGTGGGGCTGGGAGGAAGACTGAATCTGGGCCTCCTGTACACTTAAGTCTCCCAGGAGGATTTTATAGAGGAGGGAACAGGGGCTTTGTGACTGTAAAGCAGTAGACAATCCCCAAATGCCATCTCTAGGTGTGCAACTGCTTTCATTTTTTATTTTATATACATGGATTTTAGGACTGTAGATTTACCTTCTAATTTTGTTTTCTATGGCTTGTGCTTAAGCACAAAATGATAATCGATTATGTTTATATATCACCTCTTTGACTTTGCAAAGCCCTTTTACAATTATTGCCATTTTCCTCACCCCAGCCCGTGAGGTAACTGGGATCGGCAGCATTAATTTTTTTTTACACGAGGCAGGGAGAAGAGCTAGGACTAGAAAAACGTGGGCCTCTTACACCAAGGCGCGGAGGTAGAAGTTTGGCTTAAGAAATGTTTCAGAAAAGGCAAACCTGCAGTTCTTTACGGAGAACTTTCTACACGCCCAGCCCCGCGCTCGGCCTGGGACGGCCCTGCCCTTTCCTTAGGTCTGGGGGGCGAGAGGGGACTTTTCATCCTCGCCTCTTTTTTGTGTGTGGATGTTTTCACGGGTCTCACTTATACCAAAGGAAAATAAGCCTCATTAAAGTCGTCTTTCTTCTTCTTCTAAAAAAAATAATAATAATAATAAACAAAAAACAGACAAACAAAGAAAATTCCTCACATCTCAGTCTCTCTATGCTTCCCCTACTGTACATAGCTGCTGTTTCTGGCTATTCTATCCAAAGTGTATTGGATAGAATGGCTTTTAGCATAATCACAATGTTGTACATTCATCATCTCAAAAGTTTTAGAAAAAATTCATTACTCCAAAAAGAAAGATTCCACACCCCTTAGTAATCCTTCCTCAGACCTACATAACCACCAATTTCATTTCATCTTTATAAACTGATTTATATTTACATTTTATATAAATGGAATCATACAATATGTTAAGTACTCTGTGTCTGGTTTCCTTCACTTAGTATAATGTTTGGGGTTTTTTTTTGGTCTGATATTAACATTTTGTAGTATTAACTTAACATTTGTTCAGCTTCAAAGAAAAATGGTCTTATATATGCAATTCTACCCATATTCATATTTCACATAATATATTTTTACTTCACATAATATATTTAGTTCATAATAGGGAAATCATACAGTATTTGTCCTTTTGTGTCTGGCTTGCTTCACTCAACATAATGTCCTCCAGGTTCGTCCATGTTGTCATATGTTTCACAACTTCATTTCTTCTTACCACTGCGTAATATTCCATTGTGTGTATACTCCACAATTTGCTTATCCATTCATCAGTTCATGGACACCTGGGTTGTTTCCAACTTTTGGCTATCATGAATAATGCTGCTATGAACATTTGTGTGCAGATATCTATTCATGTCACTGCTTTCTGTTCTTCTGGGTATATACCTAGCAATGGTATTGCCGGTTCCCATGACAAGTCTATATTCAACTTCCTTAGGAACTGCCAAACAGTCCTCCACAGTGGCTGTACCATTCTGCATTCCTACCAACAGTGGATAAGCATTCCTATCTCTCCACATCTCCCATAGGTTTTGATATGTTTTATTCTCATTTTCATTCATCTTGAGATATTTACTGAATTCTCTTGCAATTTCTTCTTTGACCCACTGATTATTTAACAGTGTGTTGTTTAAGTTCCATATATTGTTGAATTTTCCCTTTTTCCATCCATTATTGATTTCCAGCTTCATTCCTTTATGATCAAAGAAAGTGCTTTGTATAATTTCAATCTTTTTAAATTCATCGACCCTGTCTTGTGACCCAACATATGGTCTATCTTGGAGAAGGATACATAAGCACTTGAGAAGAATGTATATCCTGCTGTTTTGGGATATAGTACTCTACTAACAACTTTTAGGTCTAGCCCATTTTATTATTCTTATTCTCTGTTTCTTTATTTATCCTCTGTCCTGATGTTTTATCCAATGCTGAGAGTGGTGTATTGAAGTCTCCAACTATTATTGTAGAGATGTCTATTTCTCCCTTCAGTTTTGTCAGTGTATGCCTCACGTATCTTGGGGCACCCAGGTTAGGTGCATAAATATTTAGTATAGTTATTTCTTCTTGGTGAATTGCCCCTTTTATTAATCTATAATGACCTTCTTCATCTCTTAAAATGGTTTTGCATTTAAAATCTATTTTGTCTGATATTAGTATCACTCCTCCAGCTCTTTTTGTTTACTATCTGTGTGGAATATCTTTTTCCAACCTTTCACTTTCGACTTGACTGTGTCCTTAGGTGTAAGGTGAGTCTCTTGTAGACAGCATGTAGATAGCTCATATTTTTTTATCCATTTTGCCAGTCTATGTCTTTTGATTGGGGAATTCAATCCATTAATAGCCAATGTTACTACTTTAAAGGCATTACTTCATCCATTTTATCCTTTGGCTTTCCATTGCCATATCTTACTTTTGTTTATCTTTTTACCTTTTAAGTTACCCTTACTAATACTCTTCTCCTAATCTCTCACCCTTGTCTTTTCCTTTTAGGCTGAAGAACTCCCTTTAGTATCTCTTGTAAGTCCAGTCTTTTGGTAACACACTCTCAGTTTTGTCTCATATGGGATGAGAGACTACAAAAAAGCATTTTTTCTTCCTGCAGTTTCCCAGCCTGCCAGCAGCAGATGGTGCTCTTCAACAAATCTTACCACAGAGGTGTCTCCACTTGCCTGTGATTCTGATCTAGGCAGAGCTGAGATTCAAAGCAGACTCTGCTGACCAAACTCACCAAAGAGAAACCACTCTCTGCCCTCTGTCACATGCTCCCTCTTCCCAGGTAGGAAAACATCTGTTCTCCTCTCAATTGGCTGCAGTGAGCCATGGGTTTTATCCAGGCTGTTCACCTTGAGGGTGGGGATGGTGCCATTCCTGGCTATGGGAGCTAGTAACTCACGGTTTTTGCTTCAGCTTCTTTGTCTCTCTGTCCCTTGTCCTCCTCAATGATGCACAGCATGCCCCTCATCTGCAGATCCCCAAAATAGATCCCTCAAAGCTTTTTTCCCTTCTTCCATTGTTTACGTAAGAGAGTTGAGCCCCGCTTACCTACTCTGATGCCATCATCTGGAAGTTCCCCTTAGCAGTATTTCTTAAATTGTGTTCCATGGTACATAAGATTCAGGATCATGAGGAATGCTTGTAACAAAGACAAATTCCTGATGCCCTTCCCACACTTACCCAAAATCTCTGAGGAATGGGACCTTGGAATCCCTGGAATCTTGCCTTTTTTTTTATTTTTTAGTTAATTTTTTTTATTTATAAGAAGCTTTAGATTATATAAATGCTACTTCAGAAATATAGGGGATTCCCATATACCGCACCCTTCCTCCTCCCACACTTTCCCATTAACGACATTTTCATTAGTGTGGTACATCTGTTACAATTGATGAACGCATATAGTTTGCACTTTTTGCATACCCAATAACGAAACTGGCATTCAATTGGCATGAAGCCATCAATACAGATTATATTACTTGTGAACCTGACAAAATTTATTACATACCATTTGACATTTAATGCATAAAAATAGTATAATGTGAAACATGTTCATAACTAGATATCTTAGACATGCATTTTTTGAGTTTATAAAAATGCTTTATCCTGTATAGAGTATTCTGTGAATGTAGTTTTCACTCTTCATTGTTTTTCTTGGACTCCTCCATGCTATTTTTCACAGCTGTGCTGCTCTTCAGTGTTAAGCCTATTTGTGGCCAGTTTACTCCATTTCTATGTCTAGATTAGAGTTCTAGTTTACAGATAATATGATTTTATCAGATGTGAATTGCCTTAAAATTTAATTCCACTAGTCATGCTAACATATCTTTCACATGCACACACACACAGGCATATGTAGCGACATATATGTCTATGTCTATCCATATATCTTATCTATCATCTATCCATCTTTGCTATGCAACTAGATTCACATATAAATATTCTTTTAAGTTGAAAAGGAACTTGAGAGAAATGTAGAGAGACTACAGTTGAAAGGAATGAACATGTAAAATGAAATCAAAATAATATAGAAATGTGATCACAACATTTCAAGTAAGAAAGGTGACCTTAATTTTATAACTATTCCACTTCCCTAATCAATGACTCCAAATCAGAAGCACATTTATGATCAGGTAATTGGAAATAGTACCAGCTGTTGAGGCTTAGGTTGACTTAGGATTTCTTATTCTGTCCACACTGGGGAGCCATCGGCAGATCAGAAGCCCAGGATCTCAAAGTTGGATATGTTCGATACCAACCTGGAGGAATTTACCAGCAAGCACAAACAGGAGATCTGGAATAATCCTGTTATCTGAGTACAGTTCCGGTACTTGTGTGTCACCATTGTGGTGGATCCCCTGTCCTGTAAGGAGTTGTCTCAAAGACTTCCTAAGGGATTGAAGCTCACTTAGCGGTCATCATTGGGCATCATTTGTAGAAGGGACTGCAGGGAGATTCAGAGGATGATGTTTTTAGGGATTGTCTAGAAGGATGGCTATGATCCCTATCCTCAATGAAAAATCTTGCTTTTTGAATAAGCTTTCCCAGTGATTCTTACATACACTAAAATTTCATGCCCACAGAATAAAGTGTTCATGCCTGTGCATGAGTCTTTTGTGGACACCAGAAAATTCTGTTCTTAAAGCAAACCCATTCCTGTGCCCATAAGCCCATTATAGATGGAAACTTTTGATTAGATGCAGTTAAGAGACTTTTTGATTATGTCACTTTTGATTAGATTGCTTTGATTTAGAGTCTTTTATTAGATTGCAGGGCCCAGGATGGATGGGTCTTAATCGTCTTAGTGGAGTACTTTATAAATGGAGGACTAAAAAACAGCAGAAACAGAAAAAGTGGCAGAGATAGAGAAACCCTGAGAGGCTGAGAGACCCTGGAGGCTGGAGGCTGGAATCAGCAAAACACAGAGGCACATTAAGAGGCCCCAGAGAGGCTGAAAGAGATGAGGCCCAAAGGAGAGGGGAGAGATGACACATATGCTTGACCGCCCACAGCTGAGCTCTTGGAGGAAGTAAGCCTGGAGGAAAAGGCAGAGACCGGCAGAGCCACCATCATGCCCTGCCATATGCCTGATGAACCACAGCTGAGCATTGAAAGGAAACATCTTTAGATGATGCTTCCACGTGCCTGATAACCCACAGCTGCAATTTGGCAGGACAGCATCTCTTGATGATGCCTTGACTTGGACTTATTCACAGCCTCAGAACTGTAAAACTTAATACATACCCATTCTAAAAGCCAATACATTTTTGGTACATTGCTCCCACCACCCTTCAGCAAACTGAAACAATACCCTTTGGCTCTCAGCTCTGAGGGTTTCTGCCTGAGACTTTGAACTCCCAGGAACCACCCAAAGGAAAAACCAGCTTGGGGAAGTTCAGCTGAGTGGTAGGCCTGTTGTGTAGCTGCTTCTGTTAACACTGGGACCCTGGGATACTGACTTTGTATTCCTTCATCATGACTATTTTGGCTTTCTCCTATGTTCCTTGGTTGAGAAAAAAAAAAAGATCTACATAAAACAAAAGTATATACACATTGATTCAGATTTTATCTGTATAAACCACTCTCTGAGGATATGGAGGGTTCTTTTGAAAGTTATGTTAACTCTTTCAGGTCACATAGCCATTATCATCTTGATTACTTATTTTGTGTATTAATCCTTATGGTCCAAATGGAATTGTGCAACTTCCAAAAGTGCATTTCATCTTACACAGCAATTCATATATGGAGAGATTCTGAAATAATTTCACACATAATTTATCATCTGCTTAAGGTTATTGGCTCTGTCTTTGCAATGCCAACCAAATGGATAAAAAGAAATGCATCTAGATAAAAATTCCACTCTACTGATGCTTTACCTACTTGATATCAAGGATATAATTAGATAAAAAATGAGATAAAACATAGTGACCATTTACTGAAATTTTCAATTCTTGTTTAATTTTGGGTTGGCATAGTTTTCTAGAATACCAGTCAGAGTATAGATAAAAAGATTCCACTTGCTTTATCTCCCTACATTAGAATAAGTAATGGTACAATTGAGGTAGAGAGTGATACAACATTTTTCATTGAGCCAGCACATCTTTTATTACTCACTAACCAGCTATGGGAATGATGCCTGTCATATAAATATGTATTCTACCAGTTTTGCACCTTTTAGGGGATAGGCAGTCTACCAAGAAATTTCTATGAATAGTTAGTTCATTTCTGCATTCATATGCTATGTAGTAAATTCTTAGTGTAAGAGCATCATTACGTTCCCTGAGAATCCCCTTAGAGACTGAAGAAAATGATAAATTAGCTGTTGATGTATGATGACTGTTATTTTCCTTTTATATAATTCCATGGGAAATTTCAAAGACAAACTCTGCAATATAATTTGTAATAGTAGAAAATATCCAAATGCACTCATAAATTGGTACAGAGGATCTGTAATCAGATAAACTGGAAGAATTGATAAACAATATAAAAAGCATGTTCTTGTTTTTATTACCTAGCTAAAATATTGATAGTGACACAATCATTGCTTTTGCAATGCATGAAAGTTATTTTCTCTGTATTATTTTAGAACTAGAAATATAGTGTATGTAATGCTAATTATTTCCCCTAGGATCATAGAAATCATTTTAATATGCTGATGTGGTTAATATTTCACTAAAGTAATACTTATTTCTTACACAATTATAACCCAAATAAATCACTTTTTAGCATACTGCTTTGTCTTATTATTCTGTGCAATTTTACTTGAAAATTGTTGCCATTTTTTCCTTTTTCTGTGATTATACTACCTTTTTTACATAAAATACATAAAGTATAAAATTCAATAAACAAAAGTATAAAAATAAAGCTATTGACTGATGCCTCAAGGCACTGAATGCTAAGGCTAGGAAGTGTGGGAATTTCTGGTCTCACAGTTGAGTTTTATGCTAACTGAGTCAATTGTTTATCTCCACATCTGTTGATTTCTAGTTGTATTAGTTATAATAACTATATAATTTAATTAATACTACATAAAATGAGAAATATGAGTGCAAAATGATAGGCTTTGAGAAGCGGATGTGGCTCAAGTAGTTGGGCACCCACCTACCACATGGGAGGTCCCAGGTTTGGTTCCCAGTGCTTCCTAAAGAAGACGAGCAAGACAGCGAGCTGATCCAATGAGCTGGCATAGAGAGCTAATGAAACAAGATAATGCAATGAAGAGACACAGCAAGGAAATACAATGAGAGACATAACAAGCAGGGAGCGGAGGTGACTCAAATGATTGGGTGCCTCCCTCCTACATGGGAGGTCCCAGGTTCGGTTCCTGGTGCCTCCTAAAAAGAAGACAAACAGAGAGCAGACAGCGAGCACAAACAATGGGGGGGCGGGGCAGAAATAAGTAAAATAAATCTTAAAAAAAAAAAAAGATAGGCTTTGATTCTATGAAAACTTCTAAAAGCTTTAAAGTTGAGTAGCCTAAAAACTGTCAAATTCAATGTAGGTGAAGCAATTGTAAAAAAAAAAAAAGTTATTTAAATTATGAAAATCTAGGAGGAGTCTGCACTCAGACTACTTTGCAATGTATTTATGTTCTATCTATATTTAAAAAATGGAAATTGTAAAATTGAAGTGCGATTTATGTGATATTAACAATATAAAACTCCAATGGAGGAGGCACAAACTCAAAGGAGAGACCTTGACTCCACAAAAGGTTTGCTGCACAAATGCAAAATATACAAACTTTAATTTTAAAATATATTATGTATTTTTGTATTATTTCCCCAACCACTTTTTTATTAACAAACTAACAACCAACAACTAATGTGTCAGCTAAGTGTTCAGTATACTAAATTATAGTCTAGAAGAGGCTATTGGATTGGTGTCTTAATATTCCTAAATGAGTCATAGATAACTGAAAATTTTTAATAGAACAAGATTTATGTTATTTGGTAAATGAAACCACAAAAGCATGGTTAAGTACACAATGCAATCAATGCCTATTCTCTTAATATGTTGCATTTACAATAACATTGGCATAAGCTGATATGATTTATGAAATGAATAACCATTTCTTTCCTTTTAATTTTTTAATTTCCGTTTACAAAATAGAATGAATTGTTTGTTTTTGTTTTCTTGTTTGTTCATTTTGTTCTATTGTGAGGTTTTTGTTGTTGCTGTTTTAGTAAAAGACAAGGGCAGGGGAGTACAAATGTAATACTTTGTTTTTCAGGCTTCCCAGGAATTAGAGAATATAAATACCAACAAAAGAATCTTTAAAAATATATATATTTAACAGCTTTTTGGAGATATAACTGACACATAATACACAGCACATATTTAAAGTGTACTATTTGATGAGTTTTGACAAATGAATGCACTCATAAAATCATCAACCCCCCAAATTTCCTTATGCCCCTTTGTAATCCACCAAGCTCTTTTTCCCACCCCATCCCCAAAAAACCCCTGATCTGCTTTCTATCACCATAGTAACTTTTAAGAAACTACTAACAATTTCAAAGTGGTTGTACCATTTACATTCCCACCAGCAATGTATGAGAGTTCCTGTTGCTCCTTGCCAAAACTTGGTATGGTCAGTCTTTTTGTCTTTTTTATTTTAGGTATTCCAGTGAGTATGTAGTGGTGTTTCACTGTGGTTTTAATTTGCATTTCCAAATGACTAATGATGATGAGCACCTTTTCATGTGGTTATTTTCTATCCATACGTTATCTTTGGTGAAATCTTCATATCTTTTGCCATTTTTTAAACTGGGTTGCTAGCTTTCCTAATATGAGCTGTAAGAGTTCTTTATATGGGAGTGGATGTAGCTCAAATGGTTGAGTGCCTGCTTCCCATGTACGCGGTCCCAGGTTCGATCTCTAGTACCTCCTTAAAAAACAAACAAATAAAAAAACCAACTCTCATTGGGGAGAGGATGTAGCTCAGTGGTTGAGTTCCTGTTTCCCATATACGAGGTCCTGGGTTCAATCTGCAGTACCTCCTTAAAAAAAAAAAAAAAAAAGAGATCTTTATATATATCAAATAAAAGCCCTTTGCTGGATATATGTTTGCAAATATTGTCTCCAATTTTTGGCTTGCATTTTCATTTTTATAGGTGTTTTTTAAAGGGGCAATCTTTTTAATTTTGATAAAGTCCAATTTGTTAATTTTTGTCTTTTGTAGTTGGTTATCTTTATGTTCTACTTAAGAAATCTTTGCCAAATATAATGCTATGAAGATTTTATCCTATGTTTTCTTCTGGAAGTTTTATAGATTTAGCTCTTAAATTTAGAACTATAATCCATTTGAAGTCAATTTTTGTATATATGTGAGGTAAGAGGCAAGATTTTCCCCCCAGATTCTATCAAATTGTTCTATTGCATTGTGTTGAAAGTCTTATCCTTTCCCCATTGAATTGTCTTGGTACCTTTGCCAAAATCAGTTGGCCATGTGTGTGTGGTTCAATTTCTGAACTTTCTATTCTGTTCCGTTGATCTGTATGTCTACCTTTGCACCACTATCACACTCTCTTGATAATTATGGCTTTGTAATAATTCTGCAGATCAGGTATGGTAAGTCCTTCAGTTTTGTTCTTCTTTAACAAAGTTATTTTCGCTCTTCTAAATCCTTTGCATTTACATGTAAATTGTAGAATGAGTTTATCAAATTCTAATATAAAAGCCTGCTTGGATTTTGAGTGGGATTACTTTGAATCTATAGATCATTTCAGGGAAAATAATACTGAGTCTTCTGAACCATGAACACTGTATGTATCTCCACTTATTTAAGTCTTTCTTAGATTCTTTCAGCAATATTTTGTAGTTTTCAGTCTATAGAACTTGCACATCATTTGTCAAAATTATATCTAAGTATTTCATAGTTTTTGGTGCCTTTGTAAATGGAATTTCTATTTCAATTTCCAACAGTTCATTGAAATATAAACAAATACATTTGATTTTTTAATATATTGGCTTTATATTCTAAAATTTTGCTAAATTCATTTATTAGTTCTAGGAGCTTTCATGAGATTCCTAGGGCTTTTCTTCATAGATGATCATGTCATCTGAGAATGAGTTTTAATTTTTCCTTTCCAAGCTGCATGCTTTTTATTTTGTTTTCTTGCCTTATTGCATTGGCTAGATTTTACAGTACCTTGTTGAATAAAAATGGTAGAGTGTACATCTTTGTTTTGTTCCTAATCTTAGAGGTAAGTACTCAGTTTTCTATAATAAAGTATGATGTTAGCTGTAGGTTTTTTGTAGATAAAATAACTTTGAGGGCATTTCCTTTTACTCCTAATTTTCTGTGAGATTTTACTATGAATGGATGTTGGATACCATCCAAACAGTTTTCTGCTTCTATTGAGACAATCATGTGGTTTTTCATTTTTGGTCTGTTACTATTGTGAATCACATTGGGTGATTTTCAAATATTAAACCAAATTTGTATTCCTTGGATAAACCTCACTTGGTCATAATATATTAACCTTTTTATATATCAATTTGCTAAAATGTTAAGAATTTTCATGTTAATTTGGGATACTGGTCTTTAGTTTTCCTTTTAATATTTTTTCTGGCTTTTGGTTATCAGAGTAATTCTGGACTTATAGAAAGAATTTGGAATTATTTCTTCCTCTTCCATTTTCTGGATGAGTTTGTGTAGAATTGGTATTATTTCTTCCTTAAATGGTTTGTAGAATTAACCAATGAAGCCATATGCACTTAGAGTTTTTATTGTGGAAAGGTTTATAACTACAAATTTAATAATAGATATAGGACTAGTCAGATGATCTTTTTCTTTGTGAGTGAGCATGGTAGTTTTTATCTTTTAAGGAATATGTCCATTGCATCTCAGTTATCAAATTTATTGTTATAAAGTTTTTCATAATATTTCATTATTAACCTTCTAATATCTGTCTCTCTCATCAAAAATGTTTAAATTTTTATCTTTTTTCTTTTGTTTTCTTAAAGTAGGAGTTTAGGTCATTGATTTGAGACCTATCTTCTTTTTTTCTAATATAAGTATTTAGTGCTATAAATTTCCCTCTAAACTAGTTTAGCTGTACCCCACAAACTTTAACATATCATGTTTCATTTTCATTCAGTTCAAAATATTTTCTAATTTCACTTTTTATTTCCTCTTTACGGGTTATTTAGAAGTTTATTATTTTGTTTCCAAATGTTGGGATTATCCAGATATCTTTATGCTATTGATTCCTAATGTAACTCCATTGGGGTCAGCAAACATAGTTTTTATGATATGAATCTTTTAAGTATTTTGATGCTTGTTTTACAGGCAAGAATATAGTCTATTTTGGTAAATGTTCACATGCACTTGTAAAGAATGTATATTGTGTTGTTGTTAGGTAGTGTTATTTAAATGTCAGTTAGGTCAAGTTGGTTTGAGTCTTCTATAGTCTTACTTATTTTATATATACTTGCCCTATCAATTATTGAGAGAGCTGTGTGCAAATACCCAAATAGCTGTGGATTTATTTTCAGTTCTGTTGGTTGTTGCTATGTTATTAGATGCAAGTATGTTTATGATTTCTATGATCTTTTGATGAACTGACCCCTCCCCCCCCCAAAAAAAAAATCTTAAAGTCCAAATTATTTATATAAAGTTTGTATAATAGGAAAACCACTGGAATGTGAATCTGGGCATTTGGGTTCTAGTTTTCAGATCTGCTACATACTGGCTGTGTGTCTTATTTGCCCCTCCTATAAAATTAGGATTAGAGTACCTCAATTATCTCTAACTTCCATGATCTATGAATGACATAAATCTCTGTGGTTAAATTTCTTATACTTTGAGAAATTGCAGAGGTCATTTCTCCCAAAATGCTTTTCCCTCGGAGAGCCATTCTTAGATAAAAATAATGTAAATAAAAAGAAACTTATGTACAAATAAGCGTTACTTTAAAATGCCCCACAAAGAGCCCACCCCAAACAGTATGGTGGAGGGACAAGCTTCAGGGCTCCATCCACCCACAGAAGCTTTGAACATCCAGCAAAAACTGGAAGGAACATCTTTCTCAAAGCTCCAGAGAACAGTTAAAGGACTGCAATAACAGGGCAAGTACCAAATCAAGAAAAAGGCATTTTAAAAGTGGTAGGATCTTGTGGCTTCCTGGCTGGCCCCTCCCCATCCCTTCACTGGCTTGGTGTGGAGCTAGCTATGGCCTCAGTGTGGGTCCCTGGTCCCAGTTCCAGTGGGAGCAGAGTAACCCTCATGTATATACTAGAAACATGTATGTCTGACCCAATCTGTCTGGTGGTGGCCTGAGGGATTCACTGTCCCAAAACTTGCCCTGCATGTGGAAGGCAGCTCAAGAGCTCACCTACAGAACACTTTGGCAGAGCAGTCAAGCAGCTGCCTGGGGCAAGGGATTGTTGGCTATAGGACATACAGTGCAGTGTCGGGGACCATGAGGAAACTGTTTCCTAAGGAAGAGGGGATATTCAGAACTGTGTAAATTGGAAAATTCCTAGGGCTACAGATGCATACCCAAGACAAGATGCATGAACAGAAAGTACCAGGGAGACAGCTATTCTATAAACTCATTGTCTGACAGATAAACTCTGAAGGAGTGCTCTTGCACAGATCAATCTTCAAAGACTGGGAAAGGTTTTTTCTTTTTTTTCTTCTCATTTTTTGTTTGCTCCTGGCATTCATGGAAAGCTCTTGTTATACACCAGCTAGATACAAGCTTAAGGAACAGGTGCCTCAGAACCCAACTTCCAACGATAACACATTAACATATCAAAATGTCCAGATTTCAACAAGTGATACAAAATATACATAAAAATAGGAATTTATGGCCCAAGCAAAGGAACAGATTAAAGCATTAGAAGCCATTAATGAGAAGAATCAGATCTGGGACATAACAGTCAAAAACTTTTTTTAAAAGGTCCTAAATATGATCAAAGAGCTAAAGATTAACATAGACAAAGAAATAAAGGACATGAGGGAAATGACAGCTGAACACAAAGATAATATCAATAGAGAGATGGACATTATGAAAAAGAACCAAATAGAATTGAAGACCACAGTAACAGAAATTTAAACTTCCCCAGAGGGGTTCAACAGTAACAGCAGATTGGATCTGACAGAAGAAAGAATCTGTGAACTTGAAGATAGGATAATTGAAATCATCCAGTCTGAGGAGCAGAAAGAAGAAAGAATGAAGAAAAATGAACAGAGTCTGAGAAACCTGTGGGACACCATCAAGCGTACCAATACATGCATTGTGGAAATCCCAGGAGGAGAAGAAAGAAAGGGGCAAGAGAATATTCAAAGAAATGATGGCTGGAAACTTCCCAAATTTAACAAAAGATATAAATATACACATCCAAGATGCTCAACAAATTCCAAACAGGATAAACTAAAATAGATACCCACTACAGAAGGTTCTAATCAAACTGTTGAATGCCAAAGATAAAGAGAATTCTGAAAGCTGCACAAAAGAAGCAACATGTCACATACAAGGGAACTTCAATAAGAGTAGTACTGATTTCTTATCAGAAACTATGGAGGCAAGAAGGCAGTGGGATGACATATTTAAAAAGTGCTGAAGGAAAAAAAAAATTGTCAACCCAGAGTTCTATATCCGGCAATACTTTCTTTCATAAATGAAGGAGCAATTAAGATGTTCCCAGGTAAACAAAAGCTGAGGGAGTTCACCACCACTAGACCAGCCCTACAAGAAATGTTAAAGGGGGTTCTGCAGGTTGAAAGGAAAGGACACTAGACAAGGACTTAAGCCATGTGAAGAAATAAAGATCTCCAGTAATAATAATGGCATGAGTAAATATAAATTTCAGTACTATTGTATTTTTTATTTGTAACTCCACTTTTTACTTCATACAACATTTAAAAGGCAAATGCATAAAATACAATGATAAATCAATGGTTTTGGACTCCTAATGTATAAATATATAATTTGTGACAAGAACTACATAAAGGTAGGAGATGGCAGGGAACAGGAATATAGTTTATTTATGCTATAGAAGTTAAGTTCGTGTCAAAGCAAACAAAATTGTTATAGATTTAAGATATTAAATTTAAGCTCCACGGTAACCACAAAGAAAATATCAGACAACACGCAAATTCACAGAGATGGATAGAAGAGTACAGGTTACAGGGACAGGGGTTAAGGGCAATAGGGACGTAATACAAAATTAGTGTAGGGTTTCTGTTTGGAGTGAAGGGCAAGTTCTGGTAAAATGTCCCACACATATAACTGCTACCTCCTTTATCTGGCAATTCAGACTGCCAAAGCCTCCATTGGCCCTTATATTAAGCCCTCTGTGGCAGTTTGAGATTATTTATAAATCCCAAAAAGAAAAAGATTATATTTGTAAACTAATCTATTCCTCTGGGTATGATACCCTTCAATTTCATTAGATTCAGCTGAGAAGTTTTTGATTAAATTACCTTTAAGATTAGGGCTTTGATTTGGCCATGTCATTAAGACGTGACTCAGGTTGAATCCCCGCTCCCTTGGTGGGCCAATATAAATGGACATTCACTCAAGAAGACACACAGGAAGAGAGATGAGCTATTCACCTTGGGAAGAGAGTCGAGACTGACACAGGAAACCCTGAGAGACAAGCCCTATGCCAGCCTACATCTGAGATCGGGAAGAAGCAGGGCCCATGGAGCCTCAAGAGGAAGAGAAAGCCCAGGAAAGAGACCAGGCAGCGATCAGTGACCATCTTGCTTCAATACATGGCAACTGACTTTGGTGAGAAAGCAACCTTGAGTTGGACTCTTTAGGGCAGGGGTTCTTAACTTTTTTGTTCCAAGGACCCCTTTGCCAGTCAGGTAAAAACCATGGACCTCTTACTAAATCCACACTATACTGTGTATTATTTAATAAATATATTTCACCCGCACCAACACGTCCCCACAAGAATAATCTTTTTTTAGAATTTCAATTCAAGCTCACGGACCTTTGATAAGAACCCCTGCTTTAAGGCCTTGTAACCATAAGCTTTTACCCCTTTATAAAAGCCAACAGATTTCTGGCACTTTGCATCAGCACCCGCTTGGCAGACTAATACACCCTCCGTGGGAGGAAGAATTTTGAGATTTTAGAGAATGTTCCTTCCCAGGTAAAGGAAAGTAAGACACTCTTAAAACTCTGAATAATTTAGGAAAGCTGACCCACAAGGCAAACACACACAAAGCATGACTACCAATGAATTACCTCTTGCCCAACAATAGCTTTCCCCTTACTGCCAGAATGCTTTCACTTTATATTGTTTCACTGCCAAAATTCCACCAATTAAAATTTTTTAAAAACCATTTGCTTTTTCTAGCATCTCCTTTTGGAAATGCAAATGTAATACTTCTGAGAGAAACAAGACTCGGTAAATCACATACTGGTCTAAATTGGTTTTATTCACTTATGGTCTTTCTAGCTGAGATAAGGAAAAATGGCAGTGGAATAATCTTAAAGATGCAAACTTAAAATTTTTACAATTTTACTTCTTCATGAGAAAATTTCTCTTCTTCCTCTACTTTCTTTTTCTCTTCCTCCCATTCAGT
This sequence comes from Cabassous unicinctus, assembly GCA_029593785.1. NCBI lineage: Eukaryota > Metazoa > Chordata > Mammalia > Cingulata > Chlamyphoridae > Cabassous > Cabassous unicinctus. The sequence goes on along the minus strand of JAQZBX010033228.1, from coordinate 357 downwards.
TCTGGTCAACAAATAATCACTGAATGCCCATTATATTCCCAGCACTATGCTAGATGCTAGGGGGTAAAAGATGACTCGCACATAGCTCCTGACCTCCAGAATCCTAGCCTCTAGTTGGGAGAAAAAGATAGATAAACAAATTTCAACAGGTGGTCATGGAGGAAATACAAAGAATAAGGGCAAGCAAGCTTTAGAACTGTTAGAAAAGGCTTCTGGAGAAAGTGATGTTGAGTTTAACCCTAAAGGAGGAGTAAAGGTGATGTTGAGTTTAAAAGGAAGCTGCCAAGAGGCGGGGATGGAAGAATGGCAAAGAAGGAAACATGAGCAAAGGCACAGATGTGTGTGTGTGTGTGTGTG
>JAQZBX010033227.1:0-18458 GCA_029593785.1 Cabassous unicinctus | reverse complement strand
GTACTATCTAAAAGTAGTCTTAGTTTTCCTAAAATATTACCATACAATGGATTGGCTTAACTAATGGAAATTTATTGCTCACACTTTTGGGGCTAGGAGAAATTCAAAATCAAGGTATCAGCAAGGCAATGCTATCTCTCCACAGACTGTCACATCAGGCTGGCTGCTGGCAATCCTTGGTCCTCGGCTTTTCTGTCACATGTCAATGCGTGCAGTGAAGTCTTCTTTCTCCTCCAGGTTCTGTTTACTTCCAGCTACTTCCCATGGCTTTCTCTATGTCTGAATTTCATTCTGTTTATAAAGTACTCCAATAATCTGATTAACCTGTTTCAGGTGGGCCACACCTTAATTGAAGTAACATCTTTAAGCAATCCTATTTACTACAGATCCTCACCTACCAGAATGCGGACAAAGACCAAGAACGTGTCCAAAGTGGGGTAGATGTCTGTTTCAGGCACTGGAGTGCATGCATCTAAAGAACATGGACAATATCTTGCTCATCTTTGTATCCACCCTCCTTCCAATGCTCAGTACAGGGTAGTTTTTGGTGAATACAAGCTGACATTAATATTTATTACAAATAGACCCAACATAAAAAGCTACTTACTGGACGGTAAAGGGCACAGTTATGTAAATTCCTCTGCTTGAAGAATTATTTCTATCTGAATCCCAAGTTATTTTTGATACATCTAACATAAATAGTTGTGTCAAGTCTTAGAAATGTTTGACAAGGGTGAAAGAAAATTATGGCAAAGGTCAGTTACTATTAGGGGAAAAAAGTTTTCTTACCAAAAGGAGACTATTTTTTATAAATAACAACAAATAAGCCCGTGGTGGTTAGATTTTATGATCTCCCTAGCTTGGTAGCATTAAGAGAAGCAATTTTTCTGTGTCATCATGAAGACCATGTCATCAGTTGTGTTGAGTGTAACATTGAACTTCATTCCACTGGTTGAACTATCAACACTTTTCAAGGCAGAAACCTTAAATGAAAGCCAGCGTTTTTATTGCCTTGTTCATAGTTGGTTTCGAATCTCTCCCTGTTTTGTGCTTACATCGATAACTAAGTGGACTTTCATATGGGACAGAGAAAGTCTCTGGAGGTTGAGATAGCTGTCAGATGGAGGCCAAGGAAAGCATAAACCTGGGCTATTCTTTAATGAATAACCAGCAGGTGTGAATGAATACCAAATGTACGATAAACTACTTGTAGTGAAAAATGCTTACTAATCACTTCTGGAAGGGCAGGGCTAGGTGGCTATGTCAGACATACCTTTCTATCCCCTAGGGTCAATACACACCTACAGGGAACACTCCCTGGAGCTTAGCTCCCAAGAAGGCAATGAGAATTATGCCCCCTGGAGCTGGGGAACATAGCAGCCTTGCCTACTATAGAAGGTATTCTGTATTGATTTCTTGAAAGAAGGAATGAATGCATTAAAAGGTTTGTCTTAGGATGCTGGGACAGAAGCCAATTTTGAAACCAGGGCCATGCTTAGAGTAGTTATTATAATACTAGTCTAAACAGTGGGACCTAAGAATAAACCTCACAGTGCCATACTAGCAGACACTAAAGGAAATGTGCATCCCCAGGTAAATCGGTTTAGCAAAAATATGTTTACACGAAGCCATTGCAGATATGTTTCCTGCTGGAAACACCAGGGAAAAATCCAACCTCAATATGAAGTTTAAAAAATTATTTCTGAATATTGGTTCTCTCCTTTTCACACTGCCCTCCTCCTCACTCCCATCCCTGGGGCACAAGAGCTGTCCTTTTAGTTTGAGTAAGAAGCGTTAGTGAGTCATGTTAGCTATTTTTAAAGTACAGACATGTGAGTGAGCTGTTTGAGAGTGCGATCTGCTTGCCAGCTATTGGATTTGAGGAAGTCCAGGGCTTCATGCCAGATTCTGGAGTGAGGAAGAAATGGGGACTAGACAGAAAAGCTTGTAGGCTTTTCACCCCAGAACAGAGAGAATGCAGATGTAAAACTAGGGTTTTATTTGAGTAGTAATTAGAGTAAGTATTGCTTTAGAAGGATCTATTAATGGAAAGGTTAATGATGGTCTCTTGAAGGGAGAGAATGATGTCAGATTATGGAATATACTTAGCTCCTAATCATTATGTATTTTGGAGGTGTTAAAAAGTGGTGGCTAAAAATAAATAGTGGTACATTTTTAAATAGTAGATTTCTTCCCTGAATTTCTAACCTTATTTAATGATCACAAACCTAATTTTCAAAGTAAAGGAAGGGCAGCTTAGGGGTTGATCTCCTGCCTCCCACGTATGAGGTCCCGGGTTCAATCCCCAGTACCTCCTTAAAAACAAAAAGTAAAGGAACATCATACTAGGCAGCAAACCAGAAAAACTATATTGATTCTGTAATTTACAAATAGAGAAGTACTGCTTGAGGCTGGAAAGTTATTTATTTGTTTGTTTACTTATGGTACTTATTTGTATATTTGCTTTCACCCACAGATAATTTAGGCAGAAATGATAGTATCTCAGGAGAACACCACACCTATGCACAACAACCCCACCCATTAATCTTATCTCTGAAACACAGATTATCCCCCCAAAACTCTACGCCTGTAAGTCAATGTTACAAGAGTCGGGCATTGTCAGTCAGTTTTCTCAACCATAAAAAACACTCAGGTCCTCACTTATTTATTTACCTTAATTTTACACAAAACTATAATAAGCTTGGTTATCTGAGGATTCATCTAGCCCACAGGAGACCAGAATGGCACATTTCTTTGGCATTAACAATTATAGAAAGGGCTTTCACATCCATCACTAGCTGCTCCAAGCAGACGCAGCAATAGATTCAAGAAGTGGCAGTTGGTTGCCTGGCCACCCCAACAAGACAAGAGAATTCTAAATAGTAGACGCATAAACCATAAGACCACACTAGTCTGTAGCCGTGGTTGGGGAAAAAGCCAGGCATGCTTCACTATTCCCAGAAGGCATCACTGCAACCCAGACTCGGCTCCAAGTGAATGTCAAACTTGTCCAGTCCCACCTCGCAATCAGCACACGGTTCACCTCTATAGCTGTCCTCTGAGGTGGTTGGACAGTCTCTGCTTATGTGTTGCCAGTGAGGAGATTCTCTCCCGTTGACAAGGGGTCCCTCTCCAAATTTGGAATAATAAATTTTGTAGCTCTGATTGTGCCCTTACTTTGTAAAAAGATTTTTGATTGAAAATGTTTACTGTGGCATTATTTGTAACAGCAATAAATTGGAGTTAATTTTAATATACTTCGATAGTGAATTGAATAAAGAAACTAAGATAGGACATTTCCCACAGTAGAATACTCCATAGAAAATGATTGAGCTAGAGCTGTACCTGTGTGTGCTGCCGCAAAAAGGTGTCTAAGACACATTGTTAGTGAAAAATTGCAAATTACAATAAATTATACATTTATGATCCCACATATATAGAAATAATTATACATGGTCTAGTCTAGTAGGAAAATTGTATAATAAAAATAGCTAGCACTTAATGGGTACAGAATTTCTATTTGGGGTGATGAGAAAATTTTGGTAATGGATGGTGGTGATTGTAGCACAATATTGTGGAAGTAATTAACGTCACTGAATTGTACACATGAAAGTGGTTAAAACGGATGATTTTGTTGTGTATATGTTACCACAATAAAGATTAATTTTAAAAGTAGCTAGCCCTCCTAACACTTATTCAGAGCCCCCTATGTGTATGCACTGTTCAAGGAGCTTTACCTGAGTTAATCGTTCCCTCATTCAGTTCAACACATGTTTATTGCATGCTGTGTGGGTGCTAGGCATTCTGCAGCAAGTTAGAACAGCCGTCTCAACCAGGGTGGATTTTCTCCCCCAGGGGACATTGGGTCATGTCTGGAAACATTTTTGGTTGTCATAAGTCTGCGATGGAGATTGCTACCGGCATCTAGTGTGTGGAGGCCCGGGATGCTATTAAACATCCTACAATGCACAGGACAACCCTCTGCAACAAAGAATTGCCCAGCCCCAAATGCCAATAATGCAGAGGTTTAGGCACCCTGAATTAGACAAAACTCCTGCTTTCATAGAGTTGGCAATAATTTATTTAATCCTTCTAACAACTCTGTGAGGTAAGTACTATTATTACTCACTTTATGGATGAAGAAACTGAGTCACGGAAAGGTTAAGAAAAATGCAAGCTAAACTGCATGCGGACACCTTTGGGAATCGGAATTGGGATTTAACATATTTGAGGTTTTTTTTTTAAACAATAAGCTTGCTTTACTTTTGTAATAATTATTTTTGGAATCAAAATTTGTGTTAAAAGGGAATTATAAAAACTTTATCATTCCCAATTGTCTGTTTACTTTATTTTATTTTATTTTATTTTTTTAAAGATTTATTTATTTTATTTATTTATCCCCCCCTTGCTGCTTGTGCTGCTGTGTCCATTCGCTGCGTGTCTTCTCTGTGTCTGCTTATCTCCCCCTTGCTGTGAGGTCTTGCCGCATCAGCCCACGGCGCCACGCGAGCACGCGAGCCGGCCTGCCCTCACAAGGAGGCGCCGGGAAGCGAACCCGGGGCCTCTCATATGGTAAACGGGTGCTCTATCCATTGCGCCACACCCACTTCCTGCTGTGAGGTTGCTGCATCAGCCCACTGCACCGCTCAGGCGGGCGAGCCCTCACAAGGAGGCCTCGGGACGCGAACCCGGGCCTCCCATATGGTAAACGGGGGCTCCATCCACTGAGCCACACCCGCTTCCCGCCAATTGTCTGTTTAAAACAATACAATACCCTTGACTTAGCTCTTCAGATCCTCCATAATTGGGTTCCATCTACTTTTCTACCTTTTTGTGCCCTTCCTCACGCACTCTACATTCGGGTTATTTTTGGAGCACTGAACTTTGGTTTGCTTATCCTTCTTTCACCTCTGAAACCAAGTAAGATCTTGTACATAAATTGTGAATCAAAATTAATTCTCAGCATAAATTCATTTCTGTTGAATCGCAATCTGCTTTATTATAATCATTTTTCCTTATTGGTCCTGATTGTGTGCTCTAGTTCTGTACAGAATATATCTACTACATCTCCACAGGACAGCACTATTAATATTTAGATAGTTATCTTTTCTAAGTTTTCTCTTTCCAGGTTAAGCCTTTGTAATTCCCTCAGTCATTGCCCTGACTGAACTTTGTTTCTAGACCATTTACTATCTTAGCTACACTCCCCAGCTAGAATGCTCCATTTTGCTGATATCATTCCTAAAGTGGGAAATGCAGTATTTTAACACGAGAGTCCAGGGTGAAATGAGTAGTGAGAAAGCAAACACTCTCCTACTCCTTATTTTTCCTGAAATTTATGTGTGGAGGTTCTCATTGCATTAGCTTTCCTGGCAGTCTTGTCACATTATCATTGAGTCACAACTCACTATGATAATAAGCAATTTTACCATGATGCTGAGTCATCAATAAAGCCTTAAATCTATTTCAGCACACTCTGCTTAAGACACCAGGGAAGTATTTAATACAATTTAGATTTTTAATTAAAACTATCTTAGATTTTTAATCTAAAAGTACCTTAAAGAGGTACTCTCAAAACCATCCGGATCATTTAGTTCTCCAAAACAAATTTTCCCAAAGATCTAGAAAGACAACATCTAATTGTACCATGAATCAAGAGAAACTGGTTTTTAGAGCACAGAAAGAATCCTCAAGACTAAAGCTAGACTGTGTGTCAGTGATTTCAAAGCTTTTTGAAATACCGCAAGGTGTCTTAAATTTTAATATGCCACCTTACATTTCTATAAGGCTCTATATTTTTAAAAACTGTGTTTATGGGAAGCGGGAGTGGCTCATAGAGCCCCCGTTTACCATATGGGAGGCCCCGGGTTCGCTTCCCGGGGCCTCCTTGTGAGGGCAGGCCAGCCCGCGTGGCGTGAGGGGCTGATGCAGTGGGACCTCACAGCAAGGGGGAGATAAGCAGACACGGAGAAGACACACAGCGAATGGACACAGCAAGCACAAGCAGCAAGGGGGGGATAAATAAATAAATAAATAAATCTTTAAAAAAAAAATGTGTTTATATACATTCTCACGCTTGCTCTTAAAGGAAATGTTATAAACAGGGTAAGAAAGACATTGTTATATTGATCTTACAGAATAAAAGATTTATTTGGTTTGCTGAAAGTCACTCAAGAAGTTGGTGACAGGGTTCCAAATCGCAAGTCAGGGTCTAAAATGCTCAAAATAAAATTAACTTATTTTTTTTAAAGATTTATTTATTTACTCCCCCTTCCCGCTTCATTGTTTGCACTCACTGTCTGCTCATCTTCTTTTTAGGAGGCACCCGGAACTGAACCCCTCATGCTGAAGGGAGGTACCTAATCATTTGAGCCATCTCCACTCCCTGTTTGTTGTGTCTCTCATTGTATTTCCTCACTGTGTCTCTTGGTTGCGTCATCTCACTGCATCATCTTGTTGTGTCAGCTTTCCGCACCTGCCCTTTACGTCAGCTGGGTCTTGCTTGTCTTCTTTAGGAGGCATTGGGAACTGAACCTGGGACCTCCCATGTGGTAGGTGGGTACTCAACTGCTTGAGCCACATCTGCTTCACTAAAATTAACTTTTATATACTTTACCTCTACAGTATCATGCATCTAGAAGCTGATGTGTTTGTGTGAACAGATTATTAGTGTGTATTCAATCGGGTGTTAAAATCTTCGCAAACTCTTTATTTCTTTAGTTGACTTATCTGTGAAAACAGATAAGTTTTCATCTCCAAATAGAAGTTATTCTTTTGACATCAGTTCAAAATATATAATGGCCACAAGTGCATATCTTTAGCAGTACTACAAGTGACCAAAATGTGATCATTCTACTTTCTCCATGATCTTTTCTCTTCCAAGCAGCAAAGATCAGCTTTCACATTCTAACCCTGTTACTACTATTCTCAAAAGCCTACGGTGGGTCCCAAATAATTTTGAAATTAAATGAGGATTTGTACTAATGGAACTTAAGCCCCTTTTACTAATTGATCTTCCTTTATCACAAAGGTTATAATTTTCCTCCCACACAATTTTATACCCCATTCAAGAAAGCCTGCCTACTTTTCCCCAATCATGACTTACCACCGCTGGATCTGAAGATATGTTTGCTATGTTAATTCATTCTTCCTAAGAACTGTGTCTAGGGTCATCAGTCTTCTTAAATGTCTAAGTAACATAGCTAAAATGGACTCATTTAAGTTACCTCTTCACAAACTGAAAGTGCTGTACAATCAAGGATCAGAGAGGATGGCCTGACCACCCTGCTTTATTAGGAAACAAGTTCGCAATGAACACATACTTGTTGATTACCCTTTTCAACCTTTTATTTATTACTTAATCCTTCATTGTCCCCTATGTTTAACCTCTTCCAGTAAGAGACTGAATACAGAGAAGAACATAAAAGAAAAGAGTAAAAATAATTGTTAGCACTTGACAGTTGCTTCAGATAATGCCAGGGCTCTTTACCTACTTTATCACCAGTCTCCACAATAATTATGGAAGGTAGAGGTGGTTATCCTCATTTTAGAGATGTAAAGTGGCTTGAGAAAAGTTCATTCATTGCTCGGGGTCACACAGGTGACCCACACAGGCCTAAATGAAGAAACAAAAGAAAATCTGGTGGGATATATGTAAAAAATCCAAGTGTCATCCATGGAATTCTGATAGGAAAAAAATTCAAAAATTATGAAATAAGGAACAAAAGTCAAGGGAGGTGTAGGGGGATGAGTTTACCTGACTAAGACTGAGTCAGATCTACTTTGCAGTTGAAACCAACTTTGAATTTTTGAAAACAAACTGATAGGAAAGACAGAGGCATGGTAAATAGGAAGCTAGGTCTTTTATACTTTTATTTTTTCATGGGTTTACCAGTCAGATTGTGGGGAGTCATGTTTGGGTAGGTTATTTCTATGTGGCTAGCATTTAAATTGGCTCAAAAATTGAATTTTAGTTTTAAGATCCGAGTTTGTGAAACACGTGGTTTAATAACATAAAATACAGTGACTTGAATATTTCAACCAGCTCGCAATTTTCCATTATGAGAGCCTGGATGAATAAAATCTACAGGTAACTTCTAAGTCTTAGGTCATTACTCATCCTGCACCAGAGTCTACCAAAGCTCCTCACATCAAACAATGGGAATTGGTTGAAGATTTACTGCCTTTTCTTTTCCGGATTACCCATGTTTGTCTAATGAAAGAGCAGCTAGAGAGAGAAAGATATGGAAAAATCTTCACAATCCACACATTGACCAATCAGCCTTTGAAACAAAGTTACTTTAGTATGGTGAAAATGATGGCTGCAACCTATCTGTGGTAAGTTGTTTGCTAAAAACAGTTCTTGTTTTAGAGTGTTAACTATCAATGTCAACAGCCTTTGAGAATGCAGGATAAGAAGCAGCCAATGGCTTTCCTGCCCTTGTTATCCTCCCTGGACTGTAGCCACCTTTCTTAAGAGTTTCCAGATGTTAACATGAATTTGGGCTTTTTATGTATCCTTAGGCACAAAATTCAACTTCAAATGAAAAATGGAAATATGTGTGCGTGTGTATATGTATTTGTGAGTAAAAACAAGAAGCTAAGACAAACATTCTGAGAGTCACAAAATTATATATATCTTGTTATATGATCAGGATCATCAACTGAGATAGGATAATTACATATTGAAATGTTAACCTATATGCTTAAAACAATTGGGAAATAGTATAAAAGGATCACTAGATGAAATTAAAGGTCATATAAAAAGGCAGGCAACTGTATATTTCTAGTGTTGGAACCTAAAGGCCATCTGGAAATAGAGTTGGCTTAAAGGGAGCATTGAAGAGATTAAAGCTGTTGGTGTGAAAATAAAACAACAAAAAATTCTTCCCTTGTCCTTTGCCTCTCTGACAATAAATATTAATTGATCTCCTATGTTGACCTTCCTCAATGTCATCTCCAACTTAATTTTTAAAATCTAACAAATTTGCAGGATGAAGCTGAGAAAAATTTGACCTTTTGCTCCAATGCAATTTACACTGTCAGTTCCTGTGAACCTGGGAGTGTCCTTTTATATTCCTTTTCTCAGGAATGAGACTTGAAGAGAGCTGTAAAGACATGCTTACTACCAGTGTCAAGATTTATATAGACAGAAAATTACAGGTAGGTTGGGTTGCTATAAAGTCCAGCTTTGTCTCATTTGTAAATAAATCTCATGTTTGGATAATCTGTTCTTAGCTATTTCTGTTTATTCAGCTCTTAGCTATTTCTGTTTATTCAGCTAAGTTATTTCCTTCAAAAATCCCTCCTTTGCTTGGCGATTGGAATACTTTATTTTTGCTTCATATAATTTCTTACTACTCCCATTTTGAAGTGCCACTGCACACAGTATGTAGTTGCTTTACTTTGATTCCAGTTAATCTCGCACATAGTGGTCATCTGAGGACACAGTTTCTTTCAAATCTCATGATTTCCTGATCTTTCCTTCTATAAAGAATCATACTTGCATGAGACTTTCTGGGATTTATCATATCTCCTCACCTTTACAGAATTATTCTCTTTTAAATTTAATTTTTATTGGGACAACATATATATATATATAAATAAATAAATATATATATATATAAATTTGCCATTTTAACCCTTTTTAAGTGTATAATTCAGTGGCATTAATTACTTTTACAATGTTATGCTACTATCTCCATCTTCTATTACTTAAGCTTTTTCATCACCCCAAAGAGAAACTCTTTACGTATTAAGAAGTAATTCCCCATTATCCTTCCCCCTAGCCCCTGGTAACCTCTAATCTAAGTTCTGTCTCTATGAATTTGCTTAAGGAGAATTAATTTATTCTTAAGTACGACCTGATTGAAAAAGAACTAAATTTTATGTTGAGGAACCTTGGTTATTCTGTCTGTCCCCTAACCACCCACCCATATGACCTCACCTCCCATGTTTGCCTCATCAGAAAAATGGAGTAGGGTTGTATCAGTGATTCTCAATTCTGGGTGCATATTAGAAGCATTTGGGGAACTTTAAGATATGTCAGTGCTTGGCCACTCCAGACAAGATAAATCTCATTCCCTTGGGGTAAGACCTGGGCATTGATTGACATTCTTATTAAACACTCAACCAAGGCTAGAAACCACTGGATGAGTGATTTGTATGCATCTTTCTAACTCTAAGCGCCCCTTATTCTTACACTTATTGACTCCTCCTCCTCCTCTCTAATGTCTTTAGACAGCAATGGGGAGAGCCTTCTTCATTTGATTTGTTAATAGGTACCTATATGCGCTATGCAATCGTGATGTGATATTTTGACCACAGGGGTACTAAGAAAAATAAGTACAGTAGAGAGAAGAGCTTGTGACAAAAACTTTTCAGATTTTCCAAAAAGGGTTAGTTTTTATTTTGATATATATATCTTTTAATGCCTGTAAATGCTTAATACTAAATGTACAATAGAAATGCCTTCCATGGAAAGAGACAGTCGTGAAAACCAGTGATCTCTTGGCAATGGGAGCCAAGAGAAGGGCTACCAGTCCCAGCCTGAGGTACAAGAGAGGATTGCCCACAATCCTGTCTGAAACTATGAGTACAGTTATCTAGAGGGCACGGAGGTAGAAGTTGGAGAGTGGGTGTCAGGGAAGCTGTGATGTTTTCTGGGAAGTGCAAGGAGTTCAAAGTAATGTAGGCAGTTTGGGATGATAAATATAGAGATTTTTTTGGGGGGCGTGAGGATATTATGAAGGATCTTGCTTGGACTTTATTTACTTAATTATTATTCCCCATCTTCTTCTAGCTTAATGAAATTGCTCAATCTCTCTCTTTTCACTCATAAATTTATCAGTGAGATAGTGGTAGGAAAATGGGAATTATACCTATGACATTGATTATATGCTTTCAGAAAATTAGACTTATATTTAAATAAGTTAAAACAATAATAAACTCTTTGGGGGAAGAAAATAACTCAAAATATGCTAATAACAAATTCCTGATTTGATGAAACTTTATTCACTTTTTTAAAACAAATCAATTTTATTGATACATACATACATAAAGCATACAATTCATACAAAGTGTACAATCAATGATATTTGGTATAATCACATAGTTGTGCATCATCACTTCAATCATTATAAGCTCATTTTCTCATTTCAATAACAATAATTTTATTCACTTTTGTACTAAATTCTTATTCATTCATCTTTGATCCAATATCATTATTGCACCGAAGTTGGTTTTCTTATCTCAAATTATAATTCCTTATAATTTCCTGTTCCAGTAACTGTTTGGCTAAATGACATCCTTCTTATTAGCAGAACAAGGGTGCTTTCCTACATATATGTATTTCCTAAACTGAATAACTCTTGATCATGATGTCTGCCTTCTCTTTCACACCATAACACACTCCTCTCACTTTCTACCTCATCTCTAAGTTCTTCTTCAGCTAAGAAGAATATATCTCCTATGGCACTTTCTATCACTCATTAAGCTCAGAGTGATTTCTGCCTCCCTACTTCCTTGGAATTTGTGGTACTTTGTTTATTTTTATTTTTTAAATCAAAGTGCCCAACATTATTTTGTATTATTTTCTAAATAATTTTATCAATTTTCATTAATATAAATCATGATTAGGAAATTGAGCCACACCAGCCAAGAAAATCTTAAAATTTAGTAAAATGAAAGCTATTATAACATGTCAAAATGCTCAATAAGTAAACCCGTGTGGCACTGGTGTTAGAAATTACTTATAGATCAGTGCTATAATTTATTTTATTTTATTTTTATTTATTTATCCCCCCCTTGCTACTTGTGTTTGTGTGAGTGTATACATATACAGTATACTAAAGCCAGCATGATTTTAAATGGCAGCAGGAGAAGCTGTAATGAAAGACAAAAATCCCCATAATCACCACCTGTACTCCTAGTTTAGAAGTACTGGCCAATGAAATTAGGCATGAGAAAGTAATAAGAGGTATGGATATTTGAAAGAAGGAGACACAATTTTCATTATTTGCAATGACAATATAGTAAGAAAAACAGAGATAAATAAATAAAATATTTGTAGCCATCTGGGAATTTGACATAATTATGAATTCCAAAAATATAATTGGACCATGCTTGTAAACTGATCTGTTAATCTGGGCATGATTAAGTTATGATTAGGGTGTTGACTGGGCCATGTCAGTAGGGCATTGAACCCCACCCCTTGGTGAGTGGGGAATCGAATATAAAAGGCAAGGCAAAGAACAGAGTTTAAGCAGTTTTTGAGAAGCAGTTTTCATATCGGAGAAAAGGCCCCAGGAGAAGAGAAGTAAGCCATTCGCTTGATAGTCTACAGCTGACCTTGTGGAGGAAACAGGAGCTAAGCCTGGAGAGAAACACAGCCCCGAGAAGAGAGGAACCCAAGAAGCCTGAACCCTGGCAAACGTTGGTAGCTGTCTTGCTCCAACACATGGCAATGGACTTGGGTGAGAGAAGAAACTTAAAACTTTATGGCCTGGTATCTGTGGACTTCTACCCCAAATAAATACCCTTTATAAAGACCAACCCATTTTTGGTATTTCACATTAGCACCCCTTTGGCTGACTAATACAATATTACTAGAAACAATGAGAAAATTCAGTAAAGTGGTTGACTTCATAAAGAAATGTACCCAAAACAATAGTTTTCCAATATATAAAGAATAGTTGGTTAGATAATATAATGGAGCAAAGTTATCACATGCTGTAGCAACAAAAGAAGAAAAGTTCTCTAGAAATAAAAATGGCAACAAATATATAGAACCCAGGTAAAGAAAACAACATTCTTGAGAAATTTAACAGAAGGGGATTGGAAGAAATATTCTGATAAACTGCTGGAGTTGGGGGTGATAACCTAAAGGGCATATTCAAAATCAGTTGATTGATAAACTGCCTTCCAAGGAAGGTGTGATGGTTAATTTCATGTGTCAACTTAGCGAGGTTATGGTGTCTGGTTGTTTGATAAAGCAAGAACTGGCCTGATTATTACTGTGAGGATATTTCTTAGATGGATTTTAAATTATTAGTCAGTTGATTGCATCTACAATTCACAAACGAGATTGTCTTCCGCAATAAGAGGAATCTCCTCATCCAATCAGTTGGAGGCCTTAAAGGGAGAACTGAGGATTTCAGCAGAGAGAAAAATGTCTATCTCTACTTCAGTCAGCCAGTTTCACCTGGAGAATTCATTATCACCTTCACTGGCATTCCCAATTTGCAGCTTCTCCTGGGGAATTGGATGTCATCTTCATTGAGTTTACAACGTGCAACCTTCCCTACAGAATTTGGATTTCCCAATCCCCCTGGTTGCGTGAGCCAATTCCTGTAAGAAATCTCTTAATATTTACATATAAATCCTGTTGGCTCCGTTTCTCTGGAGAACCCTGACTAATACAGAGGGTGAGTTCTATTAACTGGAAGGCTGTTTGGCTGAACATCAAGACAATTGAGGAAGCAAATTGAGAAGAACTGAATTGGTTGCAAACTACCTCCTACCACAGCCACAGATATAGCTGATAATGAATAAGAACAGGCATGTCTTCTAGGGAATTTTTCTGTGGGTGTGTTTCACAAAACCTGTTCTCCATCTTCCCTATGAAAACTCCAGTAATGTTTACATGTTCACTAATGTATTTGAATGAGAGGATTCTTTAGGACATCAAAGACATGCTAAGTTCATGTATCAGGTAGACGTGAGATATGGGACAAACACAAAGGCAGCTTATGTGACACTGTGTTCCCCCTATTCCCTCCAATTAGGGGACCTCTGAAATCTGGATTACCTTGTAAAAAAGTTTAGAATATTTTTTGACACAGTCCTAATAACCTATATAATAGAGTCTTCTTATAATTCAGTTAGAAAGAGACAGGCAAGAAATATAAGGGCAAAGGCAATTCAAAAAATAAAAAATACAAATTGTTATGGATTGAATCATGTTTCCCACAATCCTAACCCCTGGTCTTGTGGATGTGGACACATTTATAAATACAAATTTGAAGATGTAAGGGTTAAGATGAGGCCAAACTGAATCAGTGTGGGCCTTAATCCAATAAGACAGTAATCCTTATAAACAGAGGAAATTTGGACCCAGGAGACAGGTGACAGATGGGCATGTGACAGATGCAAAGATTGAGTTATGGATTACCAGCAATTACCACAAGAATGGTACAGACTTTGGAAAAACGATGATTCTGCACCTTGATTTTGGACTTCAGGTCTTCAAAACTGTGAGACATAAATTCCTGTTGCAAAAAAACAAAAACAACATCAATGAAAATAAATTCCTGTTGTGTAAGCCAACCAGTCTGTGGTATGTTGTTACAGCAGCACTGGCAAACTAAGACATAAATGGGTCAATGAACAGAGAAAGCATACAACTTAACTGATAATCAAGATAAAGCACATCAAGAGAGCCAAAAGAATATTGAATTCCCATTCTGGGGAGTTCTGCTACATTCTCTAATAGGACAGCAAGAATACCCTGAGTGCAAGGGCAATGTCTAGTGAGGGAAGACACAGCTTGTTATGCCAGGCCCTTGACATTGATGATTATACTTATGAACCTTTTCTCATGAAATTGAAATTCAGCCTAGTATTATATACTACCTAAGAGTTACCTCCTGAAAGCTTCCTTGTTGCTCAAGTGTGGCCTCTCTCTAAGCCAAACTCAGCATATAAACATACTACCTTCCCCCCAGCATGGGACATGACTCCCGGGGATAAGCTTCCGTAGCACTGAGGGATTATTACCAAGCACCAACAAGGAATGCATCTGGAAAAAGACCTTAATGTAAAGGTGGAAACGGTAAATACAAATGAGTTTTTATGGCTAAGAGATTTCAAAGTGAATTGGGAAGTCACTCCAGAGGTTATGCTTATGCAAGTCTCAACAGGATCTCATTGACTGCTACAGTAAACAGTGCCTCAAATAGCAGGGCTTCTGAGGGCTCTAGAGATGTCCAGAAACATTAAGCAGGACAGACAGCTTAGGAATTCAGCACTCTGTCAGTGGGCCTTACCTTGGAATTTATGCTCTCCAGTGTAAGAGAGTTAGTCCCAGTTATAGGTTCTCTACACATGGCTTTTCTGCCCCTTTTATTTAAACCCATAATTAGCACTATACTTGATAAATATATGTCCAAGAGACTTAAATCTTTGGTCTGTCCATGTGTCAGTTGAGCCCTGAATCTCAGCAGAGTTGCAACACCAACTCTCTAGTTCATTGGACTCACCCAGGACAACTAACAAGGTGATGATGATGGACAATGCCCATCCCAAGGAACAGAGAGTATCTGCAACTACAAGCAACATAGCTCCATCCATCTACCCCCAAGGGATCTAAGCCCCCTCTCAGTTAGAAGCAGAGTGGGCATCACCATCCCCAAATCCTCAAGATTGAGGAATGAACAATGGACTAAAGTAGACTTATTATTATTGTACTACAGACTTATTATTATTCTAGCAATGGAAGAACTCTTATCATTGATGTAAAGGCAGTGGCCACCAGAGATTCTGAGGGATGGGAGAGGGAAGAATCGGTGTAATATGGGGGCATTTTTGGGACATTGGATTTGTCCTGCATGCTATTGCAGTGATGGATATAGGCCATTGTGTATTTTGTCATAACTTACAAAATTGTGTGGGACAAAGTGTAAACTATAGTGTAAACTGTAGTCCATTGTTAGTAACACTGCTTCAATATGGGTTCATCAATGTACCAAATGTACCACACTAACGAAGAATTTTGTTAATGTGGGAAATTGGGAGGGGGAGGGAGTGGGGCATATGGGAATCCCCTATATTTTTGTTGTAACATTTATGTAATCTAAAGCTTCTTTGAAAATAAAAAAATTAATTATAAAAAAGAGAATAAGAGCTATATAAATGATCACTTAACAAATTGAAAATATCTATCATCCATCTGTCTATATATCATCTATCTACTATATCTATCATCTATTAATCTATCATCTATCATCTATTTGAAAATCATCCATCTATCTATCATCTATTTGAAAATCATCTCCAAAATAATGACAAAACTGTGAGAAAAAGAGATATCATACACTGATGGTGAGATGTAAATTGGTACCATTCTTCTACAGGGCAATTTAGAATTTTATTTATTTAAAAACTAAAAACAAACACACATATATTACTTTTCACCTATCAATCACAATTCTGAGAATTTACCCTAAAAAATAATCATACACATACACAAAAGTGTATGTATGAGTTGATTATAATGATTAAAGTTGGAAAGGACTCAAACAATCAACCATATGGCATTTGTTAAATGACTTATGGTACAGCCACCTAAGAGAATGTTAAACACCCATTAACAATGATGTAGATATTTATTTACTGACAGTGAGAGGTTTTCAGGCTCTGTTGTCAAGCAATAAAGGCAATTTATACAATACAATATAATTTATGATCTTATTTTGGTAAAAAAGATTTCTTTGTATGTCTGTACAAGAATCTATATGTATATATGTATATACAAATGTACACACACATAGTCTATAAATGTTTACATGCTTAGGTGGTAGAATTGTGGGTGATCATGATTTTTATGCTTCTTTTGTTTTCTAATTTTTAATGAAATAAACATTATTAACTTGTATGCTGTCGATGATAGAGAAAGCAAGTCTTATGCAACCATCAGATCTTTTAGGGTGCTAATATTTAATTATTCCCTGAAAAATATTTGTTTTATGTTCTCACTTCACTCTAGTTTATAACTGTAAACCGTACTCATTTAAAATAAGCAACAGCTTCTCTCTCTTTCCCTCATGGAGCTAACATTTTTCCTTGTGTGGTTTTTTTTGGCATGAAAAATCTGTAACGAGAGAGTGTTAGTGCCTTCTTGCCAGCCCCTGTGGTGAGAACATTACTATTTGGCTCCTGTTCTAGCACAATCACCCTGGGCAATTCTACTAAATGGAGAACTTTCACAGTGTGTGTGTGTTTAACATTCTCAGGAGTGATCTAATAAAACAATGAGAGAAGAGCTAGTTGAGAGGTCCTGGGAATGTCCGCAGATATGCTTTCAGACAGAAGACTTGAAACCAAGCCAGTACGACTAACAATCAGATAATTTTTCTTGCTACATTTCTATGTATTTTACAAGCCAAATCAATGTTTGGAAATAGTCTTGGTGTGTAAACCCAAGTAAGATTACCTTTCTGATACCTTTCAATGTGTATTGTTGAAAAGAGAGAATAAATGCTGTTGGGGTTTAAGGGATTGAGAAAGACAGAGTGCTTGGATCAAACAGGTCATTTGTCCAGCCATGTTATTTGGTGTTTTAAATGCTAACACATCTTTTAACTAAAAAATTATGGGGTAGCCTAGAAAGAGAAAACAGTTGAATCTTAAATGTTGAATACAAAGAGGACAGAATTTGACCAGTGAAATATCTTAGCAGCCTCTGGGCCCTTTGAGGTACTTTGAGTTTATAGTGGAATTTACACTATCAAAGAATGTAACTTGCTTTGTTCTCCCACACACATATGCAAACTTGTGCAGATAATGATGGAATAAACTTTCATTTGCTTCAATATGTGCTTCTTTGGATCAGACTGTTCTTCATAACATTATCTCTAAACTGCTTATAAGTCTATTTCACATTCCTGATTTGCTAGTAAATTATTAGGCTAAAAATTATAAAAAACAAAAACAAAGAAACATAGCTAGTAAGCCACTTGAGTGGGGCCTGTAGATGAAGTAAATTGCCACAATGCCTGGTTACCAGGTTGTGGGAGTAGGATTTCTAGAGAAGAAGTTATTGGGGAGGTAGGAATGGAGGATTGATAATGTCCTTTATTTATGCCTTTTACTGTCAGTAAGAAAAATGCTGGTTACCACAAAAGTGTCTGGATAGTATAATGCTTTTCTGCAAGTGTGATATTACTTATGATTTATGTACTCTTCATTTCCTATAGAGGAAGGAAGAGATGGAAGTGAAAGACAAACTAGACAATGGGAGGGGTTTAGTGGGCCATAGTGCCTTCCTTTTGTTTTTCCTGCATGGCTTGTCTAATGCTAAGGTAATCACAGTCTGTGGCATGTAAGTAGGGCAAAGGATTCACTACTCAGCACTTCAACCAAGGAGTCACATTATTGGCATGACTGTCGCAGCGGTAAGGAACCCCCAGGGGTTTACTGTGAATGACATGATCTTATTGTATTGTCCACACAGTGAAGAGTAGCCAAAGGATCTTCAAGATCCCAGACCATCCCAATTACCACACTGTCTTGCTCGCTTCACCAGACTAACCAAGAGAAGGAATAGCCAAGAACTAAGAGAATGGGTATAAAGTGAAAAGGGGAAAATGATATCTTTTGAATGGATGTGAATTGGAAGTAAAACAGTTCCAGAGTGGAATGAAAGAGATAAATAGGAAAATAGTTGGGTAGAGCAGTTAAAA
>JAQZBX010033226.1:0-25475 GCA_029593785.1 Cabassous unicinctus | reverse complement strand
GGCTGCAGGGCTGGGGGCTGTGGGGCTATGGACACATAGCCCTCACTGCCTTGGGGAGGTGGACGTGACCTGCCAAGCATGAGCTGGGAGGACCACTGCCAGGTGCTCCTTTTTCCCGTCTAGTTGATCCAGCGATCAGTGCAGGTGGTTGTTGAGTTTCTTTATAAATATCTGTGGGAGCAGGACTCCAGGAACTTCCTGAAACATATGCTTCCTCCCCCAGCCAGCATGCCTGTGGGCTGCTGTGCTTGTCCCAGGACCTCTGGGCTCATCTTCTCTGAGGACGCCAGGCCTGTGCCTGAGACGCCAAGTCCTCGCTGCAGGACGGGGCTGGAGCTCTGGAGCGTGAGGGCAGCTCCTGCTCTGCCGGGGCCACTCGACAGCCTCACGGCGCCTGGCCATGGGGTGAGCGCGGCATTTAAGGATGTGGGTTTTCCATCCTGCAAGGTTGTTCCAATTAGACTAGGCTGGTCTCCAGTGTGATGACTTTTGAAGGGATTTTTGAGTTTTTTTTGTTTTGTTTTTTGTTTTTTAAACTAGATGTGATTTTCTTCTCACTTTGGAGTTCAGCCCCTGCATTGGATGCTACTCCACTGTGTGAGATGATTTCCAAAAAATTCCCATTGTGACTGTTGGGAATCCCTCAGGTTTTTTTTGTGAACTCCATCCACTCAGTAATGGTTGAAGGGAGCTGATTTCTTTTTCTCCCATTTTAGAACTTACTACAATGCAATATTTTAAACAGGCCCCTCTAGTTAGTGCCCAGATCCTTGGGTACAATTGTCTGCCCTCTCAGTCTTCCTCAGATGGAGTGGGGTACCTCTGAAATGCTGGGGAGGATGGATTCGGGGTCCACGTGGTGTTTTCCACAGCCCTGTAGCTCCCATGACCTTGTGCTCGGGGTTTTTACTTACTCGCTGGTGCTTGAGCTGCGGTCATGCCTGGAATGTCCCAGAGTCTCTCCTGTCCATGCCGGCCAGCCCTGCGGCCTTGGCGTGGAGACTGGACTCAGCATGGGGGGGCAGCCCTCCACCCCCACCCGTGCCCAAACTTGCCTGCATGGGCTGGGCATCCCTGTCCCCTCTACCTACTTCCCAAGATCCGATGAGGCCTGAAGAACCTCGTGTGCCCCCCTCCAAGTGTTGAGCTCAGAAGCGGGTCTTGCCACTTAGCTTGGTCCTCAAGACCCCTCCAGCAGGCCCAATGTCCTTCACCCCAAGACTCTTGTCCAGGAGGCAGCAGCACTTTCACTTTGCTCTTACTCTTGTCTGGAGAAAATGCTCAGATTTTCCCATTACCAAGTGTTCTCACCCCTCGTTCCTCTCCTGCCGCTTTGAATGGCAGCCCTGGATAAGGAGCCACTGGGGCACAGGGGCCAAGCATGGGGGCTTGGGGTCAGGCAGCAGCCCTGAGCCTGAATCCCAGCTTGGTCGTTCGTGAGCCTTGAGGCCTTGGGCAAGTCCCTTAGCCCCCACTGCTTCTGTCTCGTCACTTGTGAAATGGGGACAGTGGCGGCTGCAGCTCCGTCTCCTGAGGGCTCAGTACATGTTTGTTGAATGAGCAAGCGAACCAGCTACTGGGAGGGCTTTTTACTTGTTAGCCTTGCAGTGTTAAGGAAATACTAGTCCCCTCTCTCCTGTCTACCCCGGAAAAAGCCCCCGCTAGCTCGTAATTGTTTTTCTCTTTATCGTGGGCTGGTTTTGCCTCCTTAGCAGGTGGTGAGTTCTCTAAGGGGGAGACTAGATCTTCTACAGTGTCCCCATCTTGCAGATGGTCACTAAACGCTCGCTAACCATCTGGTCCTATCTGGCCCAGATGATTCCTGCCTGCTGCTGAGGAGGGAGCAGAAGTCCGCCCTGACGTGAGTCCTTGGGAGTTGGACAGTGGGGGCAGCTCCCACCCTCCCCAGCCACCTGGAAAACTCACTCTTCTGTCCTTGATGTGGAAGCAGCTGAGGCATTGACCTACATGTGGGGTGAAGTCAGGAGAGCCCGGGTACTGGACCTGAAAATCAAGCACACACGGGCAGGACAGAAATGCCAGGGAGAGAAAGTCAGCGAAAGCTTTCACTCTCACTTGTTTCAGTGGGCAAGGCCGTGGGCTTGATTCACGGGCAGCATAGTCCATTCTGGTGTTTCTGAGTACTCGGCAGCCCCTTATTCATGGGTACAGTTAAGTTGGGAAAGGTTGACTGGTTCAGCCAATTCAATTTCCTCCCTTGGGACGGAGCTCAGTCCTCGTGCTGTGAGGGACCTTACAGCATCTCCTGTAAGTACGAGTTTACTCAGCCTCCTGAAATTGTACCCTAAAACGTCTCCCTGAGAAGCCATTATAGAACAGGGGGGAAGAAATGGATTATCCAGTAAATGGCACTGGGACGATTGTTCAGCAATTTGAAAAAGAAATCAATTCAGAGTCTCATCTCACTGTACACTCAATAAATTTCAGATGGCTTAAAGAACCAAATATAATATAAAAAAGACTATGAAAACAAGAAATAATCACTAGATGGGGAATACTTGATTAGGTTAAAAAAGTTGAGAGAAATCATAAAAGAAAAGTTACAGATTTTATTAGATAACATTTTAAAAGTTCTATCTGTAGCCCTTTCTACTCCCATCCACAATAATTAAGCAAAAGTCAAAATAGATACAAAATAGTTCTAGCAACTCTACACATTTGTCAAAACTCATAGAACTATGTCCCCAAATGCAAATTTTATTCTACATAAATTAAAAAATAAATTACAGAAGGAAATACAAAAGAAAAATTAGCCACTACAAACACACAGCATTAAAATACCAGCTAATCAACTGGGAGAAAAATATTTGCAATACACACAACTAACTCATGCTTGATTTTCTTAATATAGATGAAGGAATTTGGTAAGCACAATATTAATATCCTAAGAAGTTACATGGGTGAGCAGACAGGTCACGTAAGAGGAGATGCAAACGGCTAGAATAATAAAATGCAAATTCTTTTGCCATTGCGATGTCCCACTCATCAAATTAGTCCAAATTATAGGAAAAATGGAATGTGTGATATTGGCAAGGATACCGTGTGGTGGGCTGAATAATGAGCTCCAAGGATACCCCTGTCCTGAGGCCTGGAATGCTCCTAAGTGGCAAAAGAGACTCTGCAGCTGTGATTTACTTCAGGCTCTGGAGATGGGGAGAGAATCCTGGTTTACCCAGGTAGGCCCGAAGTGTAACCCCAAGTGTTTTTGAAGGGGAGGCAGAGGCAGGCAGAAGCAGGAGTGTGGGGCGATTCGAGGAAGGGGCCATGAGCCAAGAGACAGCAAAGAGTCCAACTACCACAGCCAAGACACACAGCTGCCCAGCCTGTGCATCCTGCTGACACCCCGACTTTGGCCCAGGGAAACAGATTTCGAACCTCGGCCCCCAGACCCACAAGAGAATGCATTTGTGTGTGTGATTTATCACAGCAGCCCCGGAACCCAAATGCAGGCAGTGAAACAGCCTGCCTCATAAACTGCACAAGGGAATGTCAATATTTTGCAATATTTGCACAATATGTAAGAAAAGCTATAGAACAATTATGTTTATTGGTGTAGTGAGTTCATATATGGGAATCTATCTTAAGGAGGCAAATCGACAAAGAAAAAGACCCTTGCATGAAAATGTTTGTGATAATGTCTGTAGCAACAAACTGGAAAAAAATTAAACGTTCAATAGGAAGGGAAAGATTGATTAGAGCACAGGTTATTTTAAATTATCTGTAAGCTATAAAATATTTATAAATATTTTGAAAAAGTTTGGGGATATTATATATTATATAACTATTGTATTAAAAGTCAGAATATAAAATTATATATGCACTGTGAGCTCCACTATGCAAAAGACACTTAGAAATAAGGCTGGGAGGATATAGGCCAAAACATTTATTGGGTGTGAAGGATTAGTCATTCAACTGCTCAATATTTTCAAATTTTCTATAACGAGCGGTGTGTTGATTTAGGTCATGTGTCAGCTTGTGTTGTTTGGTCAAGCAAGCGCTGGCCCTATTATTACTCTGAAGATAGTTCATGGGTTTAAGTCATCAATAAGGTGATTGCATCTATGGCTGATTACACCTGCAGTCAGTGGGAGATTGCCTTCAGCAGTGAGAGAAGTCCCATCCAATCAGCTGAAGGCTTTAAAAGAGCTGACGATTTCACCAGTCAGAAGGGAGACTTTCCATCTCTGCTTCAGCTTCTCCTGGGGACTCATTGCAACCTTCAGCAGAGTTCCCAGCTTACAGTCTGCCCTACAGAATTTGGGTTTGCCCATCCCCATGTTGTGTGAGCCAGTTCCTATAATAAATCTCGTAATAGTTACCTTTCGGCTCGTGTTTCCCTGGAGAACCTAGACTAATGCGAGTGGGCATGAGTTTTACATAAGATAATTATTAAGATCGGTAATTGGCCCCTTTGGAGATGGAGGTCATGGCCCCTGGATCTTGAGGCTGGTGCCAGGGCCAGCCTTGGGCTAGGAGACCTGAGGAGGTTGCCTGGGGGTCTCACGGGCTCTGCTGTTGGAGCTGGGGGATGGTGGAAGGGTGGAGGGGTGACTTCCTGTTGAGGAGGGGGTTTGGCTCTAAGAAAGGGTTTGACAACTAGTTAGTGAATGTGGGGAAAAGTCAGCTTAGGTCTGCACATGCTTCATAAAATAAACCCTGTTATAAGAGGAGTAGAGTGGGCGTGTTGACCGCCCACCCGCAAGCATCCCCGCCCTCCCTACTGTGCTGGAATCCGCCCTATCCATGTAAGCAAGGGAGGACACCCCAGGCCCCCTGGGGGTGGGGCGGGCTGTGTCGGGTGGCTCTGATTAGCGTCAGCCACTCATGGAAGAATCCGCGCATCCGCTCCCCTCTCTCGGTACACGTTCCCAGAACCCAGACATAAACTCCCAACCACAGAGCTAGAGCAATGCCTGAGACACAGGGCTGCTCCGGGAATGCTGGTGAACGAAGCAGTCAGGACGGGCACTCTCCTGGCAGCTGTCACCGTCCAGGGATGGAGACGTGGCCTGGCCTGGTCCCACAGGTCAGAGGAAAGGTCCTCGTGTCCTGCAGCCTCTGAGCAGGGAAGCACGCTGCCGCCACCCTCAGAAGCCAGCCTGGGCACAGAGCGCTCACAGGGGCAGGCAGAGAGGCTCTCCAAGAAATGGCGGGAGCCTGCCCTGCCGCTGCACTCTCAGCTCTGTGAGTTAATAAAGTTCCTTTTTGTTTAAGATCCATTAGGGATAAGATCCATTAGGGACTTCTAATGTAGATGTAACAAGAGTCCACTTGTTTTTAATGGAGAACTTCAAAACGTTTAGAATGTCTGGAATTCCAGTTCCTGAGGGCTTGTCATGGGTCAGGCACCGTGTGGAGCATTTTCCTAAATCATGCAGGTGGTTCATAACTGGGTGCGGATATTCATTCAGCGCAGGGGCTAGCGGCTCTTCAGGTGGACAGGAAGGTCAGCCAGTCACCTTCTGGTCCTGGAAGGGCATCTGAGGGGCTGTCTCGTTGCGGTGAATAGAGGTGAGTGGGAGCCCATTGTCAGGATGGGGTACTGGGGGCTGCAATATTAAACCCCAACAAGGAGAGGTCTCTTTCCTGCCACGCCACGTGTCCGCCGTGGCGGGTGGGGGCTCTGCTCCTTGCCTATCTCAGGAAACTACGTTGGTGCAGCAGCTGCGATCCCAGTCCTTGTCAGCGGAGAGGACAGAGCGCTGGAGTGTCACAGAGGCAACGAAATGCTCCAGCCCGGAAGTGACACGCAGAGCTGGCGCCGTGGACACACACCGTGTGCCGTTGCAGAGAGCCCCACGATCGAAGGGGCCCATGCGGGTCGAATGCTGTGTTGTCATCTTGAAGTTATTAACATTTGAACAAGGGGCTCCTTGTTTTCATTTTGCACTGGGCCCCACAAATTATACAGGCAGCCCTGGTGAGATGTGTCCCTTATGCTCATTGGTCAGAAGTGGCTGCATGGCCCCACCCCAGCTGCACAGAGGCATAATTCCACCTGGTGCTGGAGCAGAGAAGAACCAGAGACATTTAGTGAACAGCATAGAAAGTGACCGCAGAGTGTCTGTCTTAAGTCTGCTGCTTTGCGAGGCTGAGGGGAAGCTCTCTCTCCTCTTGGGATACAGAGCTCTGGGTGGGTGGGAATGCTTTTTGTGTGTCAGGACCTTTTTGAGAAAAGGGGCAAAGATCCCACCTTTTGTTCCTGGAGATTCAAGGTTAGGGAAGTCTGGGGGATTGGATCAAGCCCAGTGGCAGGGAAGGGCAGTGAGGCTTCAGTATTAAAATGAACTGGGCTGAGGATGGGGTCCATCATGAAGACCAAGGGGTCCGTGAGGGTGAACTTGCCCTGGTCTGTGAGTGTGGGGCTGGGGGCCCTCTACCACTGTGGTCGGCTCTAGGCCACCATGAGTGAGCATGGGCGTCTAAACCGAGAGAGCCACAGCCTCGGGTCTCAGACATGGGGCCATTACTGCACCAGGGGTGGGGAAGCCCATCAGCAGCAGGCCAGGATGCACAGACCTCATCTTTGACACTGAGAGTAAGTGGGAAGTTACAGTCCCAGGAAACTGGTGGGGCTCTAATTCTCTCTCCCGTTGGCATTTGGTTCTTTGAACTGATGCAGGTTCTAGGTTCTTAGAAAATTTGCAAGGAGCAGCCTGCTTGAGAGATGCTAGACTCCCTCCTAACAGGGTAGGTAGCGCTTGAAGGACTAATCAAGGCAGTATGAAAAAAGGGCTCCGTGTCAGATCCTGAGCTGGAGAAGCAGCTCATCCACTTACTTTGCAGTTCATCCAGAATGGACATGCTCGTGCAAGGTTGCTTGAAAAATCCTCCCAGCTTGGCAGGAAAATCTCTCCCCGCTGTTGGGGCAGCCAAGTTGAGTATCGGTGAGGCCACAGAGTGAGGTCGTGGGGCTGCAGCTTCCTGGGTCCCTGGGCTCAGCCAGAGAGCAGCGGCTGGCGGTGGGTGCATGGCTGGGTGAAGCCGTGCCCTAGAAGGCCTGCTTGGATTCGTGGCTTACCCAAGGTCATGTGAAGGAGGCTGGTGGAATCAGTCCCACTCCACACACGTTCACCTCAAGGTCGGGGCTCCTTTGGTTCTCCAAGTGAGTTTCCTGAAAGGAAATGTCATGACGAGGAAAAATGGCTCCAGTGCAATGAGCTGGACAAGTGAGTTCTTCACCCACGCTGGACGCTGCTGGTGCCTGCCCAGATCCTGGGATGGAGCACCTTTGCCCAGCTGTGGGGTGTTGGCATTGACAGCTGGGAGGCAACGTGTCCCCTGCTGGGGGTGGGGGTGGGTGGGCAGCCTGCAACCACTGACTGATGAGGGGGTGCAGAAGCCTGGCCCCCTCAACTCCAGTGGGCCTGTGGGTCTGCTCTCTGGTTCCGCAGTGCTCAGAGCTCCCATGGGACCAGGCTGAGGCTCGATCCAGCTGACACCCCACCCCTGCTCTGCTCTGCTCCTTCTCTTGCCCTGTTCTCTTCTCCTGAGACCCCTCCTCCAATAAGCCATGGGCAACCAAACCTCTGCCTCAGACTCTGCTGCCAGGGAGCTCCCCTTCTCTCCTATGGGTTTGGGGGAGAGGCTGGCTGAGGAAGAACAAGGCTCCTGGGCAGTGGGATGCAGGAGGTGCTCCTCCTTCACAGGTGGAGACAAGTTGGGGGCAGAGGAGTCCCCGGCAAGGGCCTCAGCACAAGTCAAAGTCGGGGCATGAGCTGAGTCTGCCTGGTGAAAGCAGCACGGTTTGTGAAAACACCTTGTCACTGCTTTTGCCTCTTCATCCTTCTCCCTGTCCCCTCCTCCCTTCTCGCTCTTCCCTGATTATCTCCTCAGCTCCAGAAGTTTCCATCAGTTTCGAATGAGGCGGGGGTTCTTAGTGAGCCTGCACTGGGCACTGACTTTTGGCCTGTGGCCTGTCACCCAACCCCGTTGCATGGGCCACCAAAAGCAGCCCTGCCTGGCAGCCCCCTACCCTTCCCCAAGTGTGCTGTGTGGTCCCTCTTCCCTTCTCTCGCCCTGCCCACCCCTTGCTCCCCTCTCTCTTCTCTTATTCTCTCTCTGGAATCTTCCTGCCCTGTCTTTATATATATTATGTCTAATATATATATATATATATTATATTTAAGGATACTTAGATTACATAAATATTACATAAAAAATATAGGGGATTCCCACATGCCCCTGTCCCTACCTCTACCACATTAACAACATCCTTCATTGGTGTGGTACATTTGTTACAATTGATGAACACATTTTGGAGCATTGCCACTAAGCATGGATTATAGTTTACATTGTAGTTTACACTCTTTTCCACACAATTTTGTAGGTTACGGCAAGATATATAATGGCCTGTATCTGTCATTGTAATGTCATTCAGGACAATTCCCAAGTCCCCAAAATGCCCCTGTTTTACACCTGTTTTCCCTCTCCCTGCCCTCAGAACCTCCAGTGTCCACTGCCTCCACATCAGTGATACAAGTTTTTCCATTGCTAGAATCACAATAAGTCTATAGTGGAATACCAGTAAGTCTACTTTAGTCCATAATTCATTCCCCAATCCTGAGGATTCTGGGATGGTGATGCCCACTCCACCTCTAATTGAGAGGGGGCTTCTATCCCATAGGGCAGATGGATGGAACTCTCTTGCTTGCAGTTGTAGACTCTCTCGGTTCCTTGGGATGGTTGTTGCCCATCATCATCTCCTTGTTAGTTGTTCTGGGTGAGTCCAATGAACTGGAGAGTAGGTGTTGCAACTCTGTTGAGATTCAGGGCCCATCTGGTACATGGACAGCCCAAAGATTTAAGTCTCTTGGAAGTACACCTACCAACTCTAGTACTAATTGTAAGTTCAAATAGAAGGGTCAGAAGAGCCATGTGTAGGGAAACCACAACTGAATCCAATTCTGTCATACCAGGGAGCATAAATTCCAAAGTAAGGCCCACTGGCAAGGCACCAAAGTCCTGAGCTATCTGCCCTGACTGTAGTGTCTTGATGTCTCCAGCACCTTCAGGAGCCCTGCTATTTGAGGTAGTATTTACTTTGGCGGTCAATGAGATCCTGCTGAGACGTGCATAAGCGTAACCTCTGGAATGACCTCCTGACTCACTTTGAGGTCTCTGAGCCATATAAACTCATTTGTCTTTGCCTTTTCCCCCTTTTGGTCAAGGTCTTTCTCCAGTTGCCTTGCTAGTTGGTGCTTGGTAGTAATCCCTTGGTGCCAGGGAGGCTCATCCTCAAGAGTCATGTCCCATGCTGGAAGATCTTGCATTTATATGCTGAGCTTGGCTTAGAGAGAGGTAATGCATTTATATGCTGAGTTTGACTTAGAGAAAGACCACAGATGAACAACAAAGAGGCTCTCAGGAGGTAACTCTTAGGCACTCTATAATACTAGGCTAAGTTTCAATTTCAAAAGTAAAGGTTCCTAAGCACAGTCATCAATCTCAAGGACCCATCAATGGACCATCCTTCTTAACTAGTCATTGCCCCTGTACTTGGGGGATTCTTGCTGACCTATTAGAGAATGTGGCAGAGCTCCCCAGGATGGGAATTTGATATTCTTTTGGTTATTGTGTGAATCTCCACCCACCATGACAATACCCCATGAATACTTGCACACATTTATATGCCTTATAGATATGCCCCAGGTGAACCTCCTTTCATGTATTCCCCCATCACTGACACCGCACAACAATGATCCTCCCGTCATAGTTGTAACCCTTTTGTGATCCAAAACTTCTTCAAAAATGAAGCCAATAAAATAGCCAAATACAATAAGAAACTGAAGTAATAATGATAGTTTTAAAAATAAAATGTAAAATACAAAAACTTAAAAAATAAAAAAATTTTTTGAGATAATAAAAAATGACAAAATATTAAAAATTTTTTTGACATTATGTCTTCCAAAACTGTAAGATCTGTTGTCTTGTATGTACAGTGACATTTTCTTCTGTTTATTCCCCCAGTGTCTTACTTTTTTCATTTTATCTTCAAAAAATTTTTAGGTTACAGAAAAGTCATGTACAGAATATAGGGGATTCCCATATACCCACCATCCTCCCCCTTTCCCCTTTTCCCCTATTAATAACATTTTATACGTGGATGGCACATTTGTTACAATTGATGTACAAATATTGAAACATAGCTACCAACCATGGTCAATGGTTTACATTATGGTTTACGTTTTGGACCATACATTTTTTTTTTTTTAAGGTTTATTTATTTCTCTGCCCCGCCCCCACCTTGTTGTTTTGTGCTTGCTGTCTGCTCTCTGTGTGTTCTGTGTCTGCTCGTCTTCTCTTTAGGTGGCACCAGGAACTGATCCTGGGACCTTCTGGAGTGGTAGAGGCGCTCAATCTTTTGTGCCACCTCAGCTCCCTGGTCTGCTGCGTCTGTTATTGTCTCTCCTCTGCATCTCTTTTTGTTCTGTCATCTTGCTGCACCAGCTTGCCATGCGGGCCAGCTTGTCTTTCACCAGGAGGCCCTGGGAATCAAACCCTGGACCTCCCATATGGTAGATGGGAGCTCAATCCCTTGAGCCACATCTTTTTCCCCTGGACCATACACTTTTATAAATTTTGATGAAATTTAACATGGCCTGTATCCATCATTGCACGATCATGTAGAACACTTCCATTGCCCCCAAAATGCCCCCTGTTCCATCTATTCTATTCCTCCCCCTCCCCTCGGGGCCCATGGCAACCACCAGGCTTCACTCCTTGAAGAACAAGATTCATAGTTACCTGCAACAACACTGAGGGCTTGACATACTCTGTCCTCCCCTATTAGGCACTGCCCATGCTCTCCAGAGTCTCCTGCTCCTCTATCTGAGAGCATAGCAGGACTCCCCAGGATGGGAGTCCAACACCTTCCCGCTCATTATGTGGGTCTCCACCTACTGATACACTATGACAGGATGAACACACACACTCCCTAGAAGCCTGCCCCAGGTGCACCCTGCCCCAAATGCCTCCCACATCCAACACCCTAAACCAGCAACCCTCCCCTGCCATGTTACAAAAGAACATTCCCAAGATTATAGTTTCAAGTACATGCCCACAAGTCCCCAGTGTTCACCTGCTCCCACCCCCAACCCTCCCTCCTGTTCCATGGACAGCCCTCCCCACCCTCCCCACCCTAGCCCCCTGACAAGCCAGCACCGCCCAACCCAATGACATCGTAGCACCACTGTCAAGCCGCTGCACTACACAACTGCACACTTCCGCCTCATCATTGACTTTGTCCATGTGGACATTGACTCACAACCTTCTTCTCCCTTTGTGGCTCCTTTAAATCTGTCTTCTAGATTCCAGCTCTGTGAGTTTGCTCTTTTTGCTTAATTCATACCAGTGAGATCATGTAATATTTGTCCTTCAGTGTCTGGCTTGCTTCACTCAACATAAGGTCTTCAAGATTCACCTGCCCTGTCTTTTGAAATTTTGGAATTCTGCTTTCCCTTTATGGGGTTCCTGGCAGACACGAGTCTGAGTGTGTCCACATTTCTTTCCTACTGGCTTCCCAGGCCCTTCTAAGATCGGCAGTCTTGCAAGGCCCTGCTGGATCTACCTCTCCCTCTTCTGCAGCCAGTTTACCTTGGCCCTGCACCTCACGCAGCTCTAGAAGCTTGCTGCATCGTACGTCCATACCTTTTCCCTGCTGCTCCTTCCCCTGATTGCCTTTCTCCCTGAGTGGCTTCCAAGACTCAAGTGCCATTCTCTCTGAGCTCTTCCTTGTCGTCCCAGGTCCCTGCCGCCCCCCTCCTCTGCCCATCTTCCCCTCCACCATCCATTATGGATTTTTAACCAATAACGGTGCCAATTTGTTAGACTTCCAGTTAGACTATCAGCTAACGAGACGATACCAGAGTTAGACTATAAGCCAAGTAGACGGTACCATAGCTGGACTGTAAGGTCCTTGAGGCCAGGGCTCTATCCAGGACCTCCATGATGTGCCTGTCACAAAGCAGTGGCGGGCACAGGGGATTGGCGCTCGGCATCGAGGCCAGCTTCCTCCCAGTGCCCCTCAGGGCTGGAAGTGGAAATCTGCGCTTTCCAGGCTCCCCTGACACTAGAGTTCCGAGCGACTGAGGCAGAGGCCGGCTCTCCTGCGCCCACCGCTTCTGTCGGGGGCAGGCTCTGGCCATCGAGACGCTGGGCTTCCCTCCAGCGGCATCCCTGGCTGGGGGCAGGGCTCGGGGCGTCTGTGTGCCGACGGTGGAGGCCAGGGCGAGGCCTTGCTCCGCGGCGAGCAGGTGCGGCCTGACCTCGCGCCCCGCAGTGCTGTTTTGGCCTTCGGCTCTTTAAACCCTTCCAAGAGCTTTCTAAGCACCTCCTTGCTGGGATCGAGTCGTGTCCGCCCACAAAGACGTGCTCAGATCTTGATCCGTGTCCCTGAGGATGCCAACGATTAGCAAACAGGACCTTTTGAAGATTATTATGAGCTACCGAGTGGCCGAGCTGAATCAGGGAGGGTTTAATGTGTACGCCTGGACGCCTAGAAAAGAGGGAAATCGGGGGCGCCGGGCAGTAGAAGCCAGAGAGGAAGGGGATGCTCAAGTCGCCAGAAGGCACGGCCTCCCCCACGTCTGGAGCCTGGACTTCTCCCCCTCAGAACAGTGAGACGATAAGTGCTCGTTCACGCCAGCCCCTTGTGAGGCATTTGTTACAGCGACTCTGGCAAACGAAGACACGTTTCCTGCATTGAATCCTTTTTGCTTAAAACTGAGTAGTTTCCTTTTTCTGCATCTGAACACTGACTGCAAATGAATGCGTGCAGAACCTGGAAAGATCACCCGATTCTCGTTCCGTGGCCATTTCACAGACGAGGATACCGAGGCCCGGAGTGATGGAGTGACGTGGTGGCACCCTCCTCCCCCGCCTCGTTCTCTCCCTTTGGCATGTGGGGCGGGGGTGGGATTGCACCACGGTTTTGATTATTTACTGTGGGCTGTTTTGTGACCCACCGACTCAGCTTTGCAACTCCTCAGCCTTCCCCTGCGGCGTCCTCGCATTTGAGTGTGCCCTCGCATCCTCACCTCCTCCCCCTCTGCAGTTGTCTCTAAGGAGGGGACAGCCTGTCCACGTGCCCTCAGGCAGTGCCATGTGCACCTGCACCTGCAGCTTCTGGCCTGAGGGCTCTCTGGAATCAGAGGCCAATTCTGTTCCCACCGCTGGACGTTCTGGAGAACCTCTCCCCACCCACAGGAGCTGTGAGACGGCAAGGAAACACCGCCCCTCGCCCCCAGATGGGCAGCACGTCCTCCACTGCCCCGAGGCGGTCGGGGCCGATTGCCCCGCAGCGCGGCTTGCGTGAGAGCCCCGCGGTGCCTGCCTTCTCCTCCCTGCTCCGCTCGGCGCCCCCTCCCCTGCGGGCATGTGTGGGAGCCACTGTCCCGTCAAGCACTTGCTCTAGGACCTGTAGGGTCACTGGGGTTTGCTCTGCGGATAACCAAGGTGGGCAGAGGGGCCCGTTCCTGCCCGCAGGATGGCCAGTGCCCAGGGCGGGCTTTGGCCCTGGGGGAGGTTCAGGGAGCAGGTCGGCGAGGGACGGCCCACAGAGGGCCCTTGCAAGGGGCCGTAATGCCTCCCTGGAGGTGGCCGCGTGGGGCCCTGGCTGTCGGCCCCCCCGCGCTGCTGCCAGCTGAGTCCCTTGCTTAACCCCAAGGTGGGCGCCAAGGGGTCGGCTCCTTCTGGTGAAGTCTCCAAGACCCAATACGATGCTCTTGTCCTCATCCCGTTTGAAGGGGTGAGTGTCATGATTCCTTCAGAAAGTGGAGGCAGTTACTCTCTGAATTCACCCAGCTTGTCAAATGCAGGGTTTGCTTCACCGAGTCCCATCTGCACCTGGACAGGCCCGAAAACCTCCTGAACCTGCCCAGAGCAGGTGATTCTTCTGTGCCCAGGGAGCAGTGACCTTGGGGCAGGGCCACGGGCACAGAGGACACCACGACCTGCAGCCAGGCCTTGTCACCACTCAGCCCCAGGCAGTTTTTAAAATAAGCTCCAGAGAAATGATAAGGAGTTTTTAAAATAAAAGCTGGTGCTCAGTCTGCTGTGTCGGCCCCCGGCGCCTGCCCGGGCTCCAGCACAGGGCAGGACCGAGGCCCGTCCCCAGGGCCCCTCAGCCAGCGGGGGCCGAGGCCTCTGGCCCCAGGGCTCGGCAGAGCAGGGAGAACCAGACTGACCAGCTCCTCGGAGATAAAGCCCGCCTGCTGAGCCAGGGCCTCGTTTTCTAAATACACAGTTCCTGCCTCAGCAGAGCGAGTGTTTCCCAGGGGAGAAGCTGCTTCTGCTCCTCGTAAGTGTGTGCAAACCGTTCCCACACTCCACACCAAGCTCCTCTGACTTCCCCTGGACCGGTCAGGCAGGGGGATGCTGGGGTTGCCGCAGAAGTCACACGTTCTCTTGGGGTCCCCTGGGCTTCATTGGGAGGGGAAGGGGTTTCCGCCACAGGAAATGGGGCCACTGAGGAAGGACAGTGTTCTGAGGTCACACAAAAACGGCAACGCAAGTCGCAGAGTCTCATTGGCCATCTCCATTTTAAGGGGACACCGAGGCTCAGCTGGGGAGGGGGCGGCGGCTCATACAGGGCTGTGCCGTGACTAAGAGGGGAGCAGAACGTCCAGTTCAAGGACGCAGCCCCCCGCTTCCTGGCCTCTTCAGTTAGCTATTGCCACATAACAAACCATCCCAAACCTCACTGGCTTAAGACGATGACCACTTCCCTAGCTGCTGATTTCTCTGCGTGGGTGATTTTGACGAGGCTCAGCTGGACAGTTCTGCCGCTGCTCGCCCAGGAGGCTGCAGCCAGGGGAGGTGGACGGCATCACGCTCATAACTGGGCCTTGATGGGTGTTGGCAGGTGGATGCAGGTAACGCAACCACTGTGTCTCACCCGTTAGCCATGGCTTGGTCAGGGTGGAAGCTGTAGGCTTCCCAGGAGCAGCAGGAGAGCCCAAGGCCAAGGTCTTCTCAAGCCTCTGCAGGCGTCACACTTGCCGTTGTCCTGTCAGAGCAAATCACGCGGCCAAGCGCAGATCCAAGACCCTCCCACTGGACCGAGGAGCTTCAAAGTCACTTTTCAAGGGTGTAGACACAGGGAAGGGAGGAACCGTTGGTCGTTTTTGCAGTCTTCCTGGGTACAGACAGTGCAGGGGCCCCCAGGTCTCTCGGGGAGGGAGTGGAGCCCTGCGGGACCTCTCCTCCCAGCCCAGGCCAGCTGCGCCCGTGCTGCTGCTCACACCGTCTCCTGGGTTCACCACCTCCTTGATTCTCCCTCGGTCCCTGGCAGAGAGCAAGAACCGTGCGTGGCTGGGGATGAGCCCTTGAGAGGTAAATGTGATGTGGGGGAAAGGATGGGAAGACAAGGAGCAGGGTGGCCTGGAGCCTGGAGCCAGCAGAACCGCGCTGCCTCCTGGGTGTGATGAGCTGGCAGCGTCCACGGCCCACGTCTACCACAGGAAGGAGGTTGCTGAGCAGGCCCTGCGGCCATAGGGCCCAGAGGAGGGCCTGTGGGTGGGGGTCCTGCAGATGGCTGCCCCCCATGAGGGGGCTCCCCTCTTTCCCTGGCTCTGGGCACAGCAGACAAAGCCCGGTTTTGGGTTCCCTGCCTTGTGAGACCTTGTGCGCCAGGCTGAATGCTTCGAAGGCATTACCCCCTTTACTTTTCACCCCTTGTTTCACAGGCGAGGAAGCCAGGCACAGAGAGGGAAGGTGCCTTGGTCAAGGCCACCCAGGGGCAAGCATCTCAGGGGGCACTCAGGACCGTAGGGGACGCCACGTGGAGTGTGGCCGGACGTCGTCTTTAGCAGTGGCCACCTTGCCCTCTGCAGGAGCCCTTCACCGGAGGCTGTTCTGTCCGGAGGACTCAGGACACGGCTCTGGTGCCTGCTTGGCCTGCTGACCCAGTGGCAAGTCCCGGAGTATCTGGGGGTGCACTGGGCCCCCCGGGAACCACTGCCCTCAGGCCTGGGCAGCTGGGGTCTCTGACCATGCCCAGAGCTTCTCAAACTACCTGTGCTGAAAGGACCAGTCTTTAACACTTCCAGTCTGTTGTGGACTGATGCTTTTGTGAAATACGACAAAAATGAGCTACTGGAAAAATGAAATGTGAAAATAAAGATGTGCAAAGCAAAGTTCACATGTTTTTTATGAGCGCCAAGAAGCACACGGTTATGCTATCAAATTGCTGTCAAAGTTCCTAAACTCTCGGTTTTTGTGATAACCTTGTCAGGGTCTGCAACAAAGAGACCCCTGACTGACCCCGCCTCGTGGACTCCCCCCACTCTACGCTGTGTCAGGGGGAGCAGCCCACCAGCAGGTCGCGTCATCCCCCACCCTCTTGGGGCCACACTCGGGGTACCCAGGGCTCTGGAACTCCATTGAAACTGCCGCAGCCCCGTCCGTGGCCTGCATGGGCATCTCCTCCGGGCTGCCCTCCCCAGGATGGACCTTGCCATTGGGGAACGGCCCCAGTGGAGGGGATGGTGGTCAGAGCTTGGACGTGAAGAGGGTCGTCCGCATGGGTACACATGGGGCCCCTCACGGTACAGGAAACAACCACTGGTGGCGTGGGCGGGGCCGGGCTGCAAGGCGGGCTCTCCCCCGTACTCCTTGCCACCCTTCAGACGTTAGGGGTGTAACTGCCACTGGGCTCAGGGTTTTCCCTGGCCAGGCCGTGACCGATGGAGAGCAGAGTGGTGGGGCTGAGAGCTTGGCCGTGGGCAGCTGCCCTTGCCCTGTGAGCAGTTCTCTCTCGTGGTGGCTGAGCCCACGGGCAGCCACGTCCTTGCCACTGCAGCTCCTGGGCCTTAGCCCTTCCCTCATGTGGCCCTGGCTGGGTCCCGTCTGGTGCTCCTGGTTGCTGTCCTGGTTCTACCTCGTCATTTGGAGCAGGCTCCTGAGCTCCCTGGCGAGCACGGAAACTTCTCCCGCCTCCCTCTGGCTCTGGCATTGGCCCACGCGGACATCTTGCCTTTGGAAGTCCTTCTGTCACCCTGCCCCTCCCCACCTCCCAGGAGCCGAGCCATTGGTCTCTGCTTCCTCCCCTGGGCGGATGTTCTCTGAGGCCAGGCCGGGAGGCCTCACCTTGGCATGGCCCGAGAGCCGCCCCAAGGCACGGCGCCCCCTCTAGCGGCGGGAGGGACCGTCCTCTGCTTTCATTATCAGCAGTGCCAACCGGGTTTTCCAGCCTCGGAGTGCTCGAGCTTGGCCTTCTGGCCCCCCGGCCCCCCATGCACACACACCTACACACACACTCGTGGTCACTCACGAACTCGGACCTGCAGCCGTTAGTGTGCACACTTGCACGGACATGCACACAGCCACAGCTCTGCCTGTGCACCCCTGCTGCCCATCAGCTGGTGACCCCAGGACCCCCAGCGGGGAGCTGCACGCTGCCGGGCCCTCCTGGGGCCACCTGCAGGGAGCTGCATGCTGCCGGGCCCTCCTGGGGCCACCTGCGGGCTTTCTGAGAACAGCATGAGCTGCGCTCCTTTCCCAAAGCCGCAGACCTCACAGACCCAGATGGCCTTTTCAGCAGACCCCCAAGCCGGGGCTAGGGCGTGGTTCGCCGGCAGGCTGGGGCGCCTTTGAGGTTGGGGACAGGGAGCTGCAGGGAGACTCCAAGGCTCACGGTGACCATCCGTGTGTCCGTGCCAGTCCGAGGAAGAGAAGGGAGGTAGGGCAGCCCCTCAACCAGCTAGCAAGGGAGATCTGGAAAGCGCCATGCTTGGCTCCTGAGCAGATACTTTCCTCACACTCTTTGGAAAGGTTCAAACCAATAAGGAATGGGAAAGAGCTTTGCAAACTGTAAAGTGCTGGGCATACATGGGAGGAGATGGCATTTGTAAGGCCACAGTGGCTGCACCAAGACCAGGTCACCGAGAGGCATGTCCCGGGCCAGTGGCCTCCTGTGGGCCCTTCCCGGACTTGGTTCTAGGTGCCTGGAGAGCAAGGAAGAGCCCGGGGCCTTCCCTCCAGGGGGAGTGGGCAGGTTCTCCCTGCGCAGGTGCAGGCAGGGCCGCAGGTGCCGGCCAGGAGGTGGACGAGACACAGCCACCTCTCTGGCTGCCACAGGGCTCACGGGCCTTGCAGCGGCTCAGCACTGAGGGGTCGGCTCTGACTGCACCCATACCGTGGCAATTTGGGGTTTGAATCGGCAATCAGACTCACGGATGCACCGGCTCTGCTCCATGCTTACCTCACTTTCCAAAAGGATGCTGGTGGGGGGATTCCTGCTGCCCATCGGGAGGCCAGCAGCTCCCCAGTACGCAGTGTCTTTTCTTCCTCGGCCATGTGGGCACATACAGCCGCTGCAGCGGGAGCCAACGTGCTCTTGGGTCACCTTGACACAGAAACCACAGCCTTTGCTTCCCACCAATCTCTCTCCTACCCCGGTTTAGTCACGTAGGCCCAGTCTGCACGCCAACGCCCGGCACTTCATCCCAGAGGTCCAGGGGAGCAGAGTCTCCAGGCAGACCCGTGCTAGCCACACCTCATGTTACCCCTCCACACGCCGGGTGGAGTGCAGACAGCTGGTAGTTCTTGCTGTCTAGCCGATAGCGCTAGCGGGTGAAGGCAGGACCCAGAGGAGGACAGAGGCATCAGAGCTTAGCTGGTGGCATGTAATGAGCTCCCAAGGAAGCTGTATCCAGGGGGACAGTTGTGGAAGGCAAGGCTTCTTGCTTGCCAGGGTTAGGCTTTGGGGACCCCTAGAAGGGCTTTCTGAGTTTCTGAAGCTTCCCCTTAAATACTGGGCCGGCTCGGCGGTACCCCCTCTGAGCTGTGGCGCAGGGGCCTGCAGATTGCATGCCACGCGCAGGGTGGACGTGGTGGGAACCTTCCTGGGCCCCGCTGAAGGGCTCCAGGGAGGGGAATGGGAACTGGATCGCTGGCCGGCTCCCTGGCCTTCCTCTAGGTCACAGTCCAGGGGCTGGAGATGAGTGTGGGATGAGGCAGAGCAGAGGGAGAGCTTTCCCCGTGCTTACAGAGGTGGAAACTTCCTTGAAGAGCAGCCTGGAAAGGTCACGATAGGGCAGAAGCAGTGGTGAGGCTTGAGAGGTCCTGGGATGTCCCAGCCCAGCTTCCCGGGCCCCTGAGGGGCTCAGAGGAGATCCAGGAACATGCCTGTGGGCCCCCGAGACCTAGAGGCACCTGCTACCCAGGGGCATCTTGGCACCAGGCGAGGGACTCACCGACATCTTCCCCGACAGATGCTGAGGAATGGGCAGCCCAGCGTCCGGGGCCACTGGGCTGACGGGCTGACTCAGGCCGACTCAGCCCAGAGTGCCTGCATCCAGTTCCGCGACCACGTCCCACTGGTCTGGAGCCTCTTATCTACGTCAGGAACGACCTCCTGTGGCTGCTGACTCCCCGTAAGCCCTGGAGTTGGCACCAGCTCCTGGTGACCACTGAGTGGAGAGGAGTCTCGCTGCCCCTGTGTTTTCCTCAGCAACAAATCAAGTTACTGAGCAAACCCCCGCCATTCACGTCTGGGCCGCAGGGGACCCCAGCGTGGTGTGAGCAACCCAAAGTCCTCTCTGATCAAACACTACGTTGTTTCCTCTCCGCTTTAGCGCCGGGAAGGGGGAGCACCACTGGGAGAGCAGGACGCTCTCGAAGTCGTCAAAGACTCGGGTCTGATGGAGAGAAAGGACTCAGCTGTGGACATGGCAAGTGGCTAAGAGAACGCCATCTGCTTCCTCCAGAAGGAAGCCCTCGGTGCCAACTCTGCAAAGCCGTCTCTGGGGCGGGGGCGTGTGCAGGTCGAGGTCCCATGGTCTTTCCCTGTGCCTTGTTCCCGTATGACACACGGCATGCACTGCATGAGGCATAGCACGTCA
This sequence comes from Cabassous unicinctus, assembly GCA_029593785.1. Lineage (NCBI taxonomy): Eukaryota > Metazoa > Chordata > Mammalia > Cingulata > Chlamyphoridae > Cabassous > Cabassous unicinctus. The sequence goes on along the minus strand of JAQZBX010033226.1, from coordinate 5,610 downwards.
GGAGCACGTCGCACGTGGCAGCGCTGCCCACTAGAACTTTCTGCGATGATGGAAACGGCACAGATCTGTGCCGTCCAATTCAGTGGCCACTAGCCATACTGAACACTTGAAATATGGATGGTGAGACTAAAATGCTAAAATTTTAATTGGATTTAATTTTAATTGAGATTTAAGTAGCCCTATGTGACTGGTGGCTATCGTATAACTAGGTTTATAGTATAGACCCCGTGTGGAATTGCAGGCTCTGGCATGCTTGTCTTCCGTGCTTCCATCTTTCACTGGTTTGCAAATCTTAGTCACGAATGCAGCGCCTCCCTCACTGCACTGTCGTGAGAGAAGTCCATTAAATTCTCGTGCCTCATTTTACAGACAGGAAAACAGGCTGCAGAATGTTAGGAGCTCACAACTGCTGGTGCGTGGACTTGGTTGGTCCTAGAGTTCTCCCACTGGCCTTTGGTTGCTCTGAAGATTGGCTCTTTCCCATCTGCCTCCTTCCAACATCACCTTGCTGTTGGTTGAGAGCAAGGAATTCTCCCTCCCTAACAAGCTGTATGTCCTTGGCAAATTCAGCCTCCTCATCTGTAAAACTGGCATAATGACTCAATACCTGAAAGCTTTGCTGGGAGGAGTGAAGACAGTAGACCCAAGCTACTGGGAACATCGAAACAGTCAACTAATAGTCTTACCTCTTCCCTTCTTCTCTTGGCAACTTGCATGGGACTAGACTCAAAACACTCAGAAAGAAAGAATGAATGAATGAGTGAACCAGTGAACGAGAGAATGAGGCATTGGGGGAGAAAAGACGGTGGGCAGGGAGCAGGCCTGGTTCTCTGCTGGGGAGCTGGGTGGCACAGAGAGGAAGCAACCTGGTGAACACCATTTGTCGAGCTACAGCATGCGGCTTGTGGGGTGTCAGGACCTGACTTGTTTCCTTGTGGTTGTACGGGCCGCTGCCTGGCTCTGGGTGGGCCCCCCTTTCCTCCGTGTGTGAGGACTTAGCTTTGTGTTTCAAGAGGAGAAGGGTGCTGGGAACTCCTTAAAGAAGCGGCATCTGAGAGTGTGCCTGAGCCCCTGCCTTCTATCCGCTCCAGGGAGCCCTTTCTTTCCTTCTCGGCTCAGGCAGGTGCTACATTCTTCAGGGACCTGTAAGAAACTGGGAATTAGGAAGCCTGTGGTGAGTGCTCGGGTCCTGTTGCATTGGAGAAAAGGAGAGGGACAGGGGAGAGGGAGGGAGTAGGGGGGGGAAAAACACACACACACACACACAGAGGGGGCAGGGGGAGAGGAAGGAGCAAAGCCAAACGAGCACTGCTCTGAGAGTCCCAGATGTCCCTGGGCCAGTCCTGCCTGGCTGTATACACAAGACAGTAGAGAAGACACCAAGCCTAAGCCAGATGCTAAGGCAAACTTTTCACTGGAAAAGACCGACCGTTACTGCCATAGTCCTATAAGCAAGAATAAGATTGGAAATGAGGAGGCCACGGAACAGGCAGCTCTTGGAAGCTGGGCACAAAAGCCTCCAAATCAGAATCTGGAGCAGCATAATTGTTGGGGGTTTGGGGAGTGGGTGGCTGAGAGGGCAAAACTGCAGGGTGACGGCGACAGATATTCTTTCCAGTTTTCAAGGCCCAGGGTTCTGGCACAGATTCATACCTGGATGAGGACAGAAGGCCGAGTCTGGGAGAGGGAAAGGAAGCCTCTGTGCAGTTTTTATGAACCCCCCCGCGGCACCAGGATGGGGCGCTGGCCAGGACGGCAGAGAAGCAGCCGGCGGGTAAGGGCCAGCCTTGCCCTGGGTTCCGGCTGAGTGGCAGAGAAAGGAGTAAGTTGTCTTGCTTCTCGCCAAATCCTGCACAGGTGAATTGTTGGTTTGGGTGGTTGAGTAAGAATGCCTGGGGGAGGTACAGAAGTTGTAGAGACTGTCCCCCTTTTTCCATGGGGGGCCAGCAAGTCCTGGCTTGGTTGATGGAAGAAATGCAACCTCTCCAAGCCCCCTCCCCGGATACAGCATCCTGCTGATGGCGGGGGTCCTGCCCTGACAGCAAACGTGACACCTTCGTTTAGGGGGTCTGAGGCCAGGGCGGGCAAAGCCCTCGCTGTCCACGGGGACTTGTGGGAATTAGATGTTGGGTTGGAAGGATCTTTTGCAGGTAAGAGTTTCTGGGGGAAGCCAGGAACTGCCTGCTTTCCTAAAACAAACCCAAGCCAAGCCTGCAGCCCCTAGGCAGCTTTTGCCAGCGTAGGGACCGCCACCATCTCCCGCACGTAAGGCATTTACCCACTCATTGGCTAAAGACTCCCTGCCCCATAGGTCAAAATTAACTTGACTCAGCCCCCAGGTTCATGGCCTCTGATGGTCCAAAGTGTTCCCAAGTGATTTCTGCGGATTATAGGGGCTCCATCCCTCGTGGCCCCCTGGGTCCCAGGCTCCGCATCCAAACATCAAAGCTCTACGTCGTCCTCATGTTATGACCTGGGCACACGGGTTTTACCCTAAAGTGCCCACACACCACACATCCCATAGGTTGGGAAGTTTGAGGGACCGCGCACCGCCTTCAACTGGCCCCGAAGGCTCTCCTCTGTCCCCTTGCTCTCCCCCCTCCTCTGCTTTCCTCCCCTACCCTGCTCGGGAGCCAGCAACTCCTCTCCCTGTTTTGGCAGAGTGGCTTTCCCCTTCTCTCCTTTCCTTCTCTTGGTGACAACGAGTTGCCTTGTTATCTAAGGTGAGCTTAAAAGGACATGCTAATCAATAAAATGGAAAATTGAGCCAAAATAAAAACAATACAAGGTGAAGAGGTAAAATGGTAAGAAAATGGTATAAAACAATATAAAAAGCAAATATTAGGGCAAATTGGATACCATAAGAATAAATTTTTATGATTAAAAACTAAACTAAGATGATCCTATTAGGCTGAATATATGAAATAGTATTTGATTTTTTGTGACCTACCCAAAGGGCAATCTTATATGGTTCGACCTAGCAAATTAAGAAAATGATTAAAAACTAGAAGGTTTCGTGATAAAGCAAAAGAAAATAGAAAGTCTAAAAACCTGCCTGAGGGAGAAGTCCCTGGGTAGCCCCTGTGCATAGACAAGAACTATGCCTTGAGCTGGGCACCCGCTTGTCTGCTCTTCTAAGCTGGGTCTCATCAGCTCCGGGGTTTGGGGTGGCAGGGACCCCAGGGCAGAGAGCTCTTGGCACTGGCCATCCAGGTCTTGGCTGTGTGTCCTGAGATACCTGCCAGGGCCCTTAAGTGCTCTCAGAGAACATGTTTTCCAGCAGGCAGTGAGTTGTGGAGCTTGACCCACGGGCAAACAGCCTATAGGCTGCCAAGATTCTTACTAGAGACTCAGAGGAGGGCACTCCTGGCAGACTGGTCACATTTGCAGATTAAATACAATTTATTAAGCATTTACTAAATTCCTTCTCTGTGCCAGGCCTGTGTTGGAGATAAAACAGTGAACGGGACCTTGGAGACCAGTTTATTTAAGGTCTGGTGGGGTTAGAGCCCTGGAGTGGGGAGCTCTGAAACTGAGATGGCCCTTTGGAGTTTTCACGAATTTCAGGGAGAGCGTTGGGTCTTTATTTTCCCCCGATAGCCAGTCATTGGCTGTGGGGTGCCCTCTTGGGTAAGGTAGCTGTCTCCTGCCAAGGATATGTTCCCAGGAGGGTCGTCAGCCAAGGGCTATTGGCCAGCAGCACCCCAGTTCTGTTGGGGAATGTGGTGTTGCGTCCCAGTGTCCATTACTGCGATACGGACTGTGATGAAAAAGATGGCTGGACAGAGTCATTCTGTGAAAGATCTTGAATGTGAAGTGGTTAGACAAATGGTCAGTTGACTGGTTGATCCCCACTGGTCATCAATGAAGTACCTGTAAAACTAACTCATGTCCAGCTCTGCCCAGTCAGACACGACATAGTCACACTGGAGGGAGAAAAGGCTTGACGTGGTAGCACCCTCCCATCTCACCCCACTCACTGAAGGGACCAGGCTGAGGCAGGTCCCTGCCAGGGGTGAGGGGTAAGTGGCAGTTTGGTATAGAAGGAAAATGGCTCTATGTGGAAGCCACCTTATGGGTCTGGGGGATCCAGTCGAGGGGGAAGAGGCAAGCCCTTCCTCTTAGAAGCAGAGGAGACTTCTAATCAACATCGGGTGCTAGTTTCTAAGGGGAGAATTGCTAGACAAGGGAATGGGGTGGACTTCCCATCCTTCCTGTCTCTTAGGATGGCCCAGCAGGGGCAACATGGTCAAGGAAACATAAAAAATTCAAATAGGGAGACATTGTGGGGTTAGACTCACCTTGACCCTACCTTGCGGCTGGAGACTAAGGAATAGTAATAAAAGGCTATTCCAGGCTTGAGCATTCTGAAATACAAGGGAAAAGACACTGGAGTGAGCTTGCGGGAGTCTCTGTCCAGGAGAGTCAGAGACCGAGGGAAAGGTTTGCTATATGGACAAAAGGGAATCTCTCCATCCCGTAGGTTCAAGATATTCTTGACCACAGCACCTGGTGCTGTATGTAAACAAACGCTGAGCCCCCAGTGTGCCTCCCGAGAGTCTAGAGACATCACCATGGAGAGAAACCTAGTGCAGCAGGGCTCTCAGTGCAAATCCATGGCTTATGGGAGTGAAAGGGACTCAGAGAGGGGAAATTCACACTCCCGGAGCCTTTCCTGTGTGGAAGGGGCACTTACCACGAAGGGAAAAAGCAAGGAGTGTGTGAAAACCTGGGAAATAAGCAGCAGTGACTTTCCTTCAAAACGAGGGAAGAATTCCATCTACAAAGTGGGAAACTTGAAGATATAAAAACAAAGTCAAACTGGGGAGGGGGAAGCGGCTCTTTTCTTGCCAGGAGTTACCTCAGGGTCAAGAAGAAGAAAAGAAAATGGACTCTAAATTGTGACCTCTTCTCCTACACAAGACTGATTTTCTAGGTAAATCAGAGACTCTCCTCCGATGCTGACCGTCCTGCATCCTCAAGTGTCCTGTTTTGTCTAGGCTCCTTTTGCCAGAAGACTTGTCAGCAATCTGTTTTTACACAACTTGTCCTCTCTACTGGGAAGCCCTGGTAACTGGTTCTGACCTTCTTTGCCATTTATTTCCCAAGATGTTTGCAAAAGAAGTGAAAAAGCCAGGCAGCTCACAAGATATACATTTGGTTGACATGTCATACATCTGAATATATGGAAGATTCTGGAAACAACAATGGCTCAAACAAAGTAGAACTTTATTTTTCCTTCACATGAAAATTTGAGCAGGCTGTTCTGGGTTGGTTTGGAGCTCCATGGTTTTAGGGACTCTGGTTTCTTCTGTCTTGCTACTTCTCCACGTGTGACTGTGGCCTCTGGGTCCAAGATGGCGGCATCTACGCTCCTGGTAGCAGGATAAAAACAGGAAAGGAAGAAGAGCAAAAAGCATATAATTGCTGCTTCCTAAGGAAGAGGCACTATTTCCACTTACCTTCCACTGGCTGGATTTTAATCAGATGGTTCTTGCAGCCACTAGGGAGGCTGGGAAATAGAGCCTTTCTTCTGGGTAGCTACATGCCCAGCCAAGAACCAGGGGCTCTAGCACAATGGATGACTTAGTCAGAATAGACTCAGCTATG
>JAQZBX010033225.1:0-16486 GCA_029593785.1 Cabassous unicinctus | reverse complement strand
AGCTGCCAGCAGGGGTCACGCTGGCTGATAAGACAGCTCCTATCCCTATCCCTATCCCTACCATAGTTCAAGCTGAAACAAGGCATTTAGGGTGGAATATTGAGCAAATGGTTTCCTTCACTTCCACCCTAAGAGTCTAAGTCTAGGTAAGACTTTGGGGCACATGTTCTCTGGGGGAGGCCTCCCCAACTCAGTGTCACGTCATTTCCTCCTGACCTCAGGCCTCACTGGTTTCTACGGAAGCACATCCCTGGGCCTCCTACAGTCAGCATCAACCCAGCCCATGTCCTTGTCTCGGAATCATGTGCAGTATCCAGTGTCACTGCACGTGTTGAGGGATTTATCCAACAAGTGGTGTCCTTCACAACAGGGCACTTCCAACGGGGGGACAAGCTAAGGGAGGGGAAGGACTCTTGGGAATCTGGGGGTTTCAAAGCAAAGGAAAGGCTTTTGTCACACCTGTCCCAGGCACTTCAACAAAGGCGGGGGGGGGGTCTGGGTGGATCTCTTTACCCCACCTCCTTGTTTCCCCCACATCACTTTAGGACAGCTGCTTCCTTTGAATTTCTATCAAGGAACCTCCACTTCCCCTCTGTTGGAGAAAAAGCCTGGGGCAGGGCTCAGAGCCTCAAATCCTGTGATCTTGGGAAAGCCAGGAAGCCTGGACCTCAGTCTCTTCAGGAGTCAAACAGGACTGGTGACCTCACAGAACTGTTGCAAGGAACACATGAAATGCTAGGAGGTTAAATATCGTAACTTTTCCTTATATTATAACTCACACACTGCAAAGTACAGAAATTGTAAGTATGTCATTCAATGAATTATCATAAAGTGTGACTAGCAGGTGATGGTGGGGGTACGGTAGGGAGAGGATATAAAAGTCCAAAGGGGGAAGCAGATGTGGCTCAAGCGACTGAGCTCCCGCCTACTACATGGGAGGTCCGTGGTCCGGTTCCCAGTGCTCCCTAAAGAAGACAGTGAACTGGCGCAACAGGAAGCATGGCAAGCTGACATAAAAAGATGATGCAACAAGAGACACAAGAAGAAAAACATAATGAGAGACACAACAAAGCAGAGAGCAGAGGTTCCTGGTGCCTCCTAAAGAAGATGAGCAAGACAGCAAGCTGATGTGATGGGGAGGCACAGCAAGCTGATGCAACAAGATGACGCAACAAGAGACACAGGAGGAAAAGCATAATGAGAGATACAGCAAAGCAGGGAATGGAGGTGCCTCAAGCAATTAGGTGCCTCCCTCCCACATCAGAGGTCCTGGGTTCAGTTCCCGGTGCCTCCTCAAGAAAGAAAGACGACGAACAGACACAACAAGTACAAACAATGATGAGGTAGGGAGAGATAAATAAATAAAATAAATCTTAAAAAAAAAAAAAGCCAAGGGACTCCTTAACTAGAATTTTAGCATGAGCCCTGGCTGAAATGTCGTTCCCATAGTTCAGTCCCACTGGCAGGTGATGTGTTAGATCATGTACACCTCAAAACAATGCAGCTCCTCAAGGGGCAGGAAAACAGGGCAGACCCTGACGATACAGGTCTCTGTTTGGACCTGTTCTACACTCTATCCTGACACAGGGCAAACCCTCACTGAGGGTATTTTTCCCTTTAGCTTAGGAATTAGAGATCATCTATCTTAGAAGGACCCAAATTCCCACCCAGTACAGGAATCCTCTCCACAGTAACTCTGACAGACATTCAAGTTTGAATGTCTCCAGTGACAGGGAGCTCATTACCTCGAAAGCAACTGCCCTGTTGTTCTGAATATGGAGTGAGGCCAAGAAGTAGCTGCAGTGCTCCAGATCCTCCTCCCAACTTCAAGTAGAAAGCCAGCGCCACGCATGACAAGGATCCCTTTAGAATGAAGATGCCTCCAGCAAGCAGCCCCCCAATCACCCTCAGTGCCTGTCCAGCCTCCCTAACATTACCTTCTCCCTACAAGAGAACAGACAATGTCAGTCCATTCTCTTCGCTAGCAGAATTTTCAGAGCACCCACTTTATTGCCCACAGGGTGGGAGGCAGAATGAAGTGACTCATCTCTGACATTTGTATAGCACCTGCACCCTCCTCACTTTCCAGTGTCCTATTTTACTTAACCCTGAGGTTATCCACCAAGATCAGCTATCCCAGGGGGAATCTTTGACCTAGGTGCCTAGTTCAGGAAACTTTGCAGCTGCCACCAGCTCTTTTTTCAACACAAAAGTGGGGTGGGGGGGAAGCCAGTTTGGGGGACACATTCCTTTCTACAGGTGCCGGATTCAGGAGGATTCAGGGCCAGTCCACCCATCCCATGCCCTCCTCACAGTCAGCATGCGTTCTTGTCAATCAACAGAAGAAACTGAGATGGGCAAGAGAAGAGAGGAGGTCAAGACAAAGGAGGGAGGCAATGTGGTACTCACCCCCACACCCCAGGACTTGAAGCCGAAAGGGAGGGAAGCAGAAGCACTCCAGAGAGGGAATCAGGCGCAGTCTACCGGCCACAGGCAGCTGGAGATGGTTTGGGGGGAGGGGCCGGAGCCACAGCTAACGAAATCCGGAGGTAAAGAACAGGGTGGCCGGCTGGCTGGCTGGCTCCAAGAGGCTGCTTGAGGATTTGCATGTGCTCGTCAACTGCCAAGGAGGCCAAGGCCACAGGGAGGCCCCCTCTTCTGCTAGGCAGCCCGTCAAGCATCTAACAGACCTGGGGTGAATGCCCCCAAGTCTCAGCACAAGGAGCATTTATTTGTTTCTTTTTTTCAAACTTCCCGAATCTTTTTATTTTTACTTTTTTAAATGACATTTATCATTCACGCATGAACATACATAAACAATAAGTGTATAGTAAGACTTGTGAACTTACAAAACAAATGTGCATATCATCATACAGGGCTCCTATACATTACCTCACCAACAACAACTTGCATTGTTGTGAAACAACTGTTACAAACTATGAAAGAGCATCATAAAAATATTACTATAGCCAATATCTTACATTTGGTGTCTACTTCCCCAAACCATTGGGTTACTGACACATTGTATTATTAGTACATGCTTGTTATAGTTCATTCTCACATCTGTTCTGTTTGGAGCATTTATTTGTAACCCCACTATACCAGAAAAGAATCACGATGGCTCCCAAGGAGTCATAAAATACAGCAAGAAAGCATGGATTAGAAACAGCAGAAGGCTAACACAAAAACAAACCACACAGACACACACACATATATGTGAGTCCCTCATATTTCTCTAACTTGATCGGTTGCCCAAATCACAGTATCCTTAAAATAAGAACAAAGCAATGGTTCAGAAGTGAAATAATTCCTGCCGCGAGAAACGACATGAATTCCTTCTGAGGATCCCTACAGAGAGAATGTGGTGTAAAGTAACAAACCTTGAGAACATTCTTAGAGCATTTCACAAGAAGTTTGCTCCTAATAGCATCCCTTAAAATCGGGGGTGGGGTGGGGGGTGGGGAAGCACCAAGGCCTAAGAATCAGCACGGCGCTTAGAATGGACCACCTCCTGAAACTGCCGCTTTGCACCTCACACACCGTTGGCAGGGGGGTGAATCAGAACAATCTATTTGGAGGATAGCATCAACTAAAACACAGTCATAATAGCCAAAAGTTGGAAACCACCTAAATGTCCATGACTAGGTGAATGGATAAAGCGTGGTGCATTCATATACTGGAATACTACTCAGGAATAAAAATGAACTGATGCTATATGCAAAACCATAAATGAATCTCAAAGACATTATAATTGAGCAAAAGAAGCCAAAGAGTATTTGTAGTACATGATTCAATTTCTATGAAGTTCTAGAAAAAGCGAAACTAATCTATGGAGATAGAAATTAAACCATGAGGAGATTCCACTACTTCCAGAATGCCTAAAATCGCATTCTTTTCTTTTTTTTTTTTTTTTGAGGTATCAGGACCCAGGATTCAACCTAGGGTCTCCTATGTGGAAGCCGGCACTCAACCACTGAGCCACATCTTCTCCCAAGTTGGTTTTTTCATTTGTTTGCTGTGTTCTTTGTTTTTAAGAGGCACCAGGAACCGAACCTGGAAAGCAGGCATTCAACCACTTGAGCCACATCCGCTCATCATTCTTTTTATTTTATTTATTTAATATTTATTCCCCCCCTCGTTGTTTTGCGCTTGCTGTCTGCTCTCTGTGCCCATCATTCTTTTTATTTTTTATTTTTTTTTTAAGATTTATTTTTATTTATTTGTTTATCCCCCCCCCTTGCTGCTTGTGCTCTCTGTGTCCATTTGCATTTTTCTGTGTCTGCTTCTCCCTTTGTTGGGTCATCTTGCTGTGCCAGCTCACCGCGCTGTGCGGGCCAGCTCACCTTCACCAACAGGCCCCGGGACTCGAACCCAGGGCCTCCCATATGGTAAAAAGGAACCCAACCAATCGAGCCTCAGCCACTTCCCCCATCATTCTTTTTAAACGCTGATAATATCAAATGCTGGTGAGGAGACAGAGCAACAGAAACTCTGATCTGTGGCTGGTAAGAATACGAAATAGTACAGAATTGTATGGACACACATACAGATGAGTGCATATACAACTGGTAAAAGCAGAATAAGCACCTATATTAACAACCTGGTTTCAATATGGCAGTACAGTTATAAAAGGGAGGCTGGGTGAAGGGTGCCCGAAACCTCCCTATACATTTATTTGCATGAATCTATAATCATTCAAAATTAAAAATTAAAAAAAACAACAGTAACAACAAAATAAACCACTTGAGGGAGCAGATGCAGTTCAAGTGCCTGCTTCCCACATGGGAGATCCTGGTGTCTCCCGGGGGAAAAAAAAAAAAAAAATACAAGAAAGTGGTTGAGCACTGGCTTCCCACATGAGGTCCTGGGTTCAATCCCCCCTGCCCCTCAAAATAAAACAAAATAAACCAAACCACTTGAGGCATAGGAACAGGAAGTGAGCACAGGGGAGTTTCTGGGGATTGGTGAATGCTGGGGTATGTTCAGTGTGAAAATCCCTGACACTATCACTGGTATGTGCCCTTTGCTGAGTGTGTTATGCCCGGCCCGCTATGCTGTACCACAGTAAGAGTTTTTAAAAGGAGTTTTGTTGATTTTTGCATTGCTCATGTCACTGCCACCCCACATCCTCTTCACAATAAAACCCAAACTTCATGTGACCTGGAGGCTCTCTACCATCCAGATGCCACCTCTTTCCCCTCCCAGACCAGCGTCAGCACTGCCCACAGAATTCACTATGCTGTCTCTGCCCTGAGGTGGCTCTGATTTTTTCCCAATGATCTAAACCTGTGCTGCCCCGTATGGAAGCCATAAGCCACCGGGCAACTGTGCCCTCAAAGGGGAACTCTTCGAATGAAGATGTGTTGCCAGGTGCAATATATACACCAGGTGTTCAAGACTTAGTAGGAAAAAAAGAATGTGAAATTTTTGTTTATATATATATATATATATATATATTTTTTTTTTTTTTTTTAATTAAGATTATTGTGTGGCTGGCCTGCTTAATACGATTTGGCCCAAGACATGTAAAATCATTGCAGAAGGATACCTGGATGACTTCTCTCAACCTCCATTTGCATCCTCCTCCTATCTGGATGGGTTGGAAAGTGAAAACTACACCGGTCACTGTCGCTGGATATGAATTAGGTTCTGCCAATGAAGGGCGGCGGTTCGCGCTTCGGCTGGCGGCAGGGAGGTGGAGGCCACTTTTTGGAGGCTCTTTGCTGCTAGCAAGAACGGCTGAACACAAGAGGCTGCTCGTGGAGCCAACGTTACAAAACTTTTATATTCATCTCATGTCGAAATGATTGGATACTTTGGGTTAAAATATGTATTATTAAAATTAACTACACCCCTTTCTTTTTACCTTTTCTAATGTAGCTTCTAGAACATTCTAAGTTACATGCGCGGCTCGCCAGGTCCTCCTGTGGGACGGCGCTGACTCCACCACCTCGGTCCGTTCCGCAGTTGCTTGTGCTCGGGGCAAGGGCAGGGGGTCGTGGGGGCCGCACAGGACCCGCGGTGTTGCGCACTGGGAAAAGGTTGACGACCGCCCGAGCGCAAAAGGCGCGAGCCGCACGCCTGCGGCGTTTGCGTGCGGGACGGGCGAGAGCGCGCGAGCGCGGGGGCGTGGCTGTGGGCGTGGCCAGGCGAGAGTGCTGGCAGGAGGGCGCGCGCGAGGGCCTGAGGCGCCAAAGAGCATGCGCGCTGAAGGGGAGGCGCGTTCGGCCGCGGCGCACCTCTGACTTCCGCCGCCTGCTGGTGAGGACGCCTACCACGTACGCCGTCGCTGGCTGGGGAAATGGGGGTGGGGTGCGTGGAGGGCGCCCTGGCCCCGCCCCTGACCAATGGGAACTGAGTAGCTCCGAGGGGCCCGGAAGGAGGCGGGGCCTCTGCCTTTGCCGGGGCAGAGCGTCCTGGGCCCAACAGCGCCCTCTGTTGACTGTTAGGAGCTGCGTGGAGCCCGCCGGACGGGCAGCACGCACCTGGCCTTGGGAGGGACGTCCCCGCCCGGATACCCCTTAAGCCCCTCTCCTCAGGGGCACGTTTAACTTGCAAAAAATTAGCTACTACACTCAAAAGGAGAGAAATTTACATTTATAATGCTAAGTGAAAGATGTCACCCTCAATCCCATTTTTATGACATTCTGGAATAAAGCAAACTATAGGAAGGGAGAATAATAGGTCAGTGGGTTCCAGGCGCTGGGAGAGAAAGGATTGACCCTACAAAGGTGCCTGGGGGAATTGCGGGGAGTGAGGAGCTATTTTGTATCTTGATTGTAGTGGTTGTTACACTACTGTATGCATTTGTCAAAACTTGCAGAACCAAAACCTAAAAATTTAGGGTGAATTCAGAAAGCTGAGGTTTAATCTGTGCAGACTTGGTAAAAAGTTGTTCCGAAATGTTTGGAAATGAATGGAAATGGTGAAAGCACACCATAGGATTTGTAATTAGTAACTCTAACATGTAGGTATGATAGTAGTTTTTCGGGTGTTTTTCTTTTTTTGTAGTAATGAAGATGCTCTAATATTGTTTGAAGTGGTGAATGCACAACTCTACGATTATACCAAATGCCACTGATGTACACTTTAGATAAACTGTATGATGAACAACTATAAAATAATAAGGTGGATTGGGGGGAAACACACCAAATGTAAAACATGGACTATAGTTAGGAGTAATGCTTTGACCGCGCTTTCATAATTTGTTACAAATGTTTCACAACAATGTAAGGTATTGGTGATGGGTGATGTGTGGGAGCCCTGTATGATATAATGTTTGTTTTGTAAGTTCACAACTTTCACTACACTTATTGTTTACGTATGTTCATGAAAGAATGATATACTTCAATGAATGTTTTTTTTAATGGAAAAAAATTTAGGGTAACTTTTACTGAACGTAAATTACACTTTGATTTAAAAAAAAAAAAAAAAAAAATTCTTAGAAAGAAAATGCAGGCTCTGGCCTGCTTTCCCATTCAGTGAGCTTGTATGTCCAGAGCCATCATGGGGTGAGATACTGAATCAGCTCTTCTTCCACCTAGTTTCCATGTCCTGCCACGGGGTAAGCATGCACCCCCAAATGTCACTTGCTTTAAGAGACAAGGCGATAAAGGCAAGCCAACCATCTTAGTGCTCACCTGGAGAGAGCAGTCAGCCTCAGTGCTAGAGGAAAAGCAAGCAAAACTGGATGCGCTGGGAAGCACTCTCACAGAGGCTTAAGGGATTTAAAGGGCCACCCCTTCCCCTAATAAGATGCAGTGCCTTTGTGCCATTAGTATCCATTTTCAGATGAGGAAACTGAGGCTCAGGTGAAGTGGTATACCAAAGGTGGAACTGCCCACTGGCAGATCTACCCCAGAATCTGAGTTCTTAAAACACCTTCGCTTACTTGCCCACAATGAGCGGGTGCTCCCTTCCCTTCTGTAGATGAGGGGACTGAGGTTCAGGGAGGTTACACAAGCCAAGGAAGTGGCAAAGCCTATGGGCCAACCAGAACCTCTGAATGCCCTGGGTCCTTTCTCCAGGAGTTAGGAGCCTGTGACTGGGTTGTTCAATCTCTCCTTGCCTCCCACCAAAGAGGAGCCAGGCAACACCTTGCCCAAGTAGCACCCCTGCTCCATCCCAGCTCCTTAGGACCACAGGCAGCCAGGAGACGCCAGTCTAAAAAACAAAGTACAAACTTTATTTTGTTTCTTTACAAAGGCACGGTGGCCTCTTCGTTTTTTTCCCCCACTTTCTTAACAAAATATAATAGCTTCTCCTTAAACACAAAGACCTCAAAATTGTAAAAAAAAACCAACAACAAACAAAACAAAAAAACAGAAAGAAAAATACAAAGACATTTTGGGGGTTGAAGATGGGAAACCTGGAGGGAGAGGTGGGGGCTGGGCGGTGGTGGCGAGTGGCTAATCCTAGTGCTGACAGATTGGAGGAGAGGCGAGAGGGCAGCAGCAAACCCCAACGAGAAACAACAGAGACCCCCGGGCCCCTCGAAAGCCCTGGCCCAGCCAGACCCCCTACCCACGTAAGTGCTTAAAGGAGAAAGAAGAAAACCACGAAAGAGGGAAGGGGGAATAAAGACTGACAGTCGTAGGGCTGGCTCTGGGGAGGGAGGAAATACCTCGGGGTTTTGTTTCATTTTCCCTGTTCTTAAAAACACGTTGAAGTGAAAAAATGCTTTTTGGCGGAGAGAGGCCAGGCACCTCCGTGTCAGCTTTTCCCCAGCCTCGGGGGGCTGAGGCGCAGCCCCAGGTGTCCCGATGCTCCCAACATGCGCCGTGCCATCCCAGCCCCCTCGGGACCGTGGGCTGGGCGGCTTCGCTCAAAGGTCGATTTACAGTATTGAAAAAGAGGTCATAAAAGAGACCCAAATGACGTCATAATTTTGTAAAAATTTCACTCATTCGCCCCGTTTCTCCCTGTTGCTGCCCCGGCCCCCTCCAGCCCCCAGAAGGGAGAGGGGGGCTGGGGGGTGGTCAGGGAAGCTCCCCGTCCCCCGATGCCTCCTCCCGGCTCTGGTCCATGGCGTCGCTGTCTGAGGCCTCCGAGTCGGAGGCTGTGTCCGAGGCGTGGGCCTCCGGGCAGGGGCGGACGGGCTTCACGATGACCGCCCGCCGCTGCTCGTCCTCCTGCTCCTGCTTCTCCTGGGTGCCCTCGATGTGCTGGATGGCCTGGGCCGGGGGACAGGCCGCTGGTGAGACTGGGCCGGCCCCCTACCTCCCCCCATCACGAAGAGCCCAGAAATGTCCGGAAATAAGCCTGGCCCTGCCGGAGTCCAGGGGAACGGACTTTAGAAAACCCTTCTGCTGAGCCCCTCGGGGGAGGACGCCAGTCCCAGCGCTGTTTTGAAGTTATAAGTTTTTGATATATTTACATGTTTTAAAGTCTGCTTGGTCACTTATGAATTGAATAATTTTACCATTCAATTTCCTGGCTATATGTGCAGCTAAAATTCCAGGGGCTGATGGGTTTGGGTTTTTGTTTGTTTGTTTGTTTGTTTGGGCTTCTTTGGTTTATTTTTTTGATGTTCTTGGGTCCCCCAAGGGGTCTAGCCCAAGGCTGGGCACAGCAGGCACTTCAGGCCTGACCCAGAGCCCACCACTGGGTTTCTCTCTCCATAGGAAGCTTGTCACCCACCCAGCCACTGCCACCTCTACCCCCATTTCACATCTTGGGAGAGGGAGGTGAAAGAAAGTTCTGGGCCAACCTAAGAGCTGGCTGTCCGAACTCTGCACCCTGGGCTCTGGGAGCAAAGGGCCATCTCAGCAAATCCCACGTGGGGTGAAGGAACGGGGTCTTGTGGGTCACCCATCCCTCTCTTCTGGGGAACCCTGCCCAGCTCTCCACCCTCTCGCAGATACCGGGAAGGGAGACCTGCCCGGGCTTCCAGAGCCCCCTCCACATTCTAGCCCTTCTGCCCCTCGTTTTCCACCTCCCCTAAAGGGCCTGTTCCCAGAGGATGTCCCCACAGGCTGCCCTGCCCTGAGCCCAGGTACCTGCACGATGGTGTCCAGATTTTGCCGGGATGTGGAAACAGAGTTGATGACGGATGAGGGGCCCATGGTGACAACGTTGATGTGGTGGGAGGGAGGGGGAGGCGGCGCAGGCACGATGACCGTGGGGTGGTGGGTGGGGGCTGGAGGAGGCAGGAGCTGCAAGACAGAAAGAAGCCTTCGGTTGACCTCTCAGTGGGTGCCCGGGGAGCTGCTCCCTCCCTCTGAGCGCCTGTCCCCTGCCTGTCCGTCATGGTGGCTGTGGGATGGCCCCCCAAAACCATCTCCCTCCTGCCCACTGCCACCCCAGAGCCTCTGCACACCACCCCAGCCCTTCCTCAACCTCCCTTCCTGCCTCCCTCCTGGGGGGCTGGCCAGTTTACAAAAACCCCCCTCTAAGTTTAAGAAACGCAGAAAAGGAAGCCCACAGAGGGGCTTCCGGCCTTCCAAGATCACGTGGGCCCTTTGCTTTCAAGCTCCAAGCAGGTGGCTCAGCACCCAATGTGGTGGTAGCTGGGAGTGTAGGCAGCCAGGGTTCAAATCCTGACCCTACTCACTCTCCAGCCAAAGGACCATGAGCACACTTCTGTGCCTCAGTTTCCTTGCCTGTGAAACAGGAGTGGTAACAGCTCAGGCCTCAAAGAGCTGTTGCGAGGACACAACGTGACAATGTACCTAAAACACCCAAAATCCAGGAAGTGCTCAAGAAACGTCCAAGCAGACATTTTAGACATGTGTCCACCCTGCCAGACACTCGGAGGCACCGACGTTGAGTATGACAGCAGCCCCTCAGGCCAGCGGGACCGGGTCCCCGCCTGCACCTGTGGCCACTCACCTGCGTGCGCAGGTGCTGCTGTTCCCGCTCCAGCTTCTCCTGGTGCAGCAGCCGCACCTGCTCCTGCTGCTGCTGCAGCTGCACCTGCTGCGCAATCACCTTGAGCTTTTCCGGGTACATGTGAGCCTCCAGCGAGCGCACCTGCGGGGAGCGGCGTGCTCAGGGCAGGGCCGCGCCCTTGCACCTCTAGGCAAAGTGGGGCCCTGAACTCCGGGCGTGCTGCCTCCCCGTGCTCTATCGGTCGCAAAGTGCACTGTTCCCAGTTCAAAACCCTAGCACGAGCTACCCACTGCCCACCCCACAGGGCAGAGACCACAGCCCACCAGGCCCAGCCAGGCCAGTCCCACCACGACCGAATTTGCCTCCCTCCTGCCTCGAGGCCTTTGTCCATGCTGTTCCCTCTGCCTGGAACAACCTTCCCCACTCTATGCCTGTCTGAGCTCAAGGCACTTCTGGGGGAGCTTAGCCGTGCCCCCCTGGGAACCAGGTGGAAGCCCCTGTGATGCCCTCGCCTTCTTTATGTTACTGTCAGAGACCCTTGACTGACGTACGCCCTCCTGCACGACCATGAAACCCTCGCGGTGGTGCTCTGCTCCCCGCCGGATCCCGGACTTCCAGGCCAGGCACCAGCAGGTGCTCCTGTAAAGAGCCGGTGAGCGGCGCGAGGGAGCTGGGGTGATCCCACCCTGCGGCCGCACCGCCCTGCCGGGCCAGCAGAGGGCGCTCTCACCTGCTCCTCCAGCATCATGCGCACCGAGCGCTCCTTGTCCAGCTGCTGCCGCAGCTCGATCATCTCCCGCCGCAGGTCCTCAGCCTTCTCGTCCTCCCAGATGTCCGGCGAACCGATGCCCTCGTCCTTGTCCTCCGCCCGCCGCCGCTTGGGGGATGAACCGCTCAGGTCCTGGGGACCCCAAGGGGCAGGTGAGTGTGACTTGATGCCCACCCCCACCCCAGCAGGGATGTCTGGGGGGCTCAATCTCAGCCCCCAAAAGAGCTATCAAAGCCTGACCCCTACTCTGCAAATCCAAACCGGCCAGATGCCGGGAGGGAAGGCAGAACCAACTTGTATCCCAACACAGTTTCCCCACATTAGAGGCTGAAGTGTGCCCCCCAAATAGACATATTCAAGTCCTAACCCCTGGCCCCCTGCACGTGACCTTATTTGGAAATGGGGTCTCTGAAGGTGTGATTGGTTAAAATGAGGCCAAACTGGATGAAGGTGGGCCAGGATCTGTGACAGCTGGCGTCCTTACAAGAAGGGGGCGGGGAAGACAGGGATGGGGGGAAGGCCAGGTGTCAGGGGAGGAAAAGCTGGGGGGGAAGGCTGGGTCTCAGGGGCAGCAGTCACAGGAATGATGCTGCCACAAGCCACGGGCCACCGGCCACCACAAAAAGCTAGAAGAGGCAAGGAAGGATTCTCCCCTACAGCCTTCTGGCCTCGAGAACCGTGAGACAGTAAATTTCTGTTGTTTTAAGGCACCCGGTTTGTGGTCCTTTGTTGTGGTGTCTGTACGAGACGAGGACAGCCCAGGTGCTTCCGGAGCCAGCGGTCCGAGAGCACACCCGGGCTGGGGAGAGTCGGGGGGAGACCGACGAGGCCGGGGCATACCTGGATGAAGCGCTTGAGCTGTGTGTTCTGCTGCAGAAGCCTGGTCTTCTCCTGCTCCAGCGAGAAGATATACTCTGCCGTCTGCTGGAGAATCGCTGCCTGGGGGCGGAGGGACCGCCTGTCAGGGACCCAGCCAGCCAGGACCTTGCCTGCTTCCAGTGCCCCTTTCCCCTCCCGCGCTCCAGAGCCCGCCGCTGACTCTAGGAAGCCCTCCAGGCCCCGCGCACCTTGCTGAGCTTCTCGCCGTCTGTGTGGGGGATGAGGGTCTTGAGGGACTGGAAGCCTGCGTTGATGCTCTGCATGCGTCTCCGCTCGTTGCTGTTGGCGATCTCCCGCCGGATCCGGCGCTCCTGGTCCCGCTGCGTCTCGGGGGTCAGGGGGATGTTGGCAAGGCTGTGGGGAAGATGGGAGCATGCTCAGGCTTGGGGCCTTCTGGGCCCGCCCCCAAAGGATCCCCATCTTTTTCATTCCTCTCCAGAGGCCCCGAGTGTGACCTGCACTCCTTCCACTGGAAAGACGCCAGGGCGGCCTGATGCCCGCGCCCCCGGCAGGTCAAGTGACAGAGAAGTGCTGCCAGGACATGGGCCCACGGGGCCAGATCACTGGCTGCGGGAAAGGCGGCCTGCCCGGAACCCAGGTCCTCCCCGGGTGCCTCTCTGGGGAGAGGCCGGTCCTCCAGGACAGGGGTTTGCGGCTTGGCCTGGATGTCAGAAGCCCCCAGAGCCCGAGTCCCCCGCTGGCCAGCAGGTCCACCTGCACGGTTAACAAGCAGTGCCAGGATGCTGACACAGGTTCACCCAGCCACCCCCTTAAGAGTCTCGGCCTCTGCATCCCTCCTGCCTTCCCGTCGCCCATCCCCGAGCAGTGGCCAGCGGGCTGAGAGAGGAGGCAGCCAGGGAAAGGGTGAGGCTGGGGTCCGACCCACATGGGCAGGAGCAGACAGCAGTGCAGCCTGTGGGCGCAGCGCCACTCTCCCAAGGGGTGGCCTGTGTGTGGCCTGGAGGCAGCCCCCCCTTCCCGGCCCTCTCCTGCAACACCCCCCAGCCTGATGGTTTCCAGATGCTGGCTCCCTGCAGAGGCCGCCAGCCCCACCCAAAGCCACAGCCACAGCCTCTTCCTGAGGGGCCCTCCCTGGGGTGACCTGGTCCAGGCTGGGCCAAGGCCACCCCAGCCCCTGGGTCTGGAAGAACGGGCAAAGGGTTCAGCACAAGAAGGTGCCTGGGCCAACTCCCCAGCCGTGCCCAGGCTCTTGGACCATGCCCAGGCAGAAAGAGTTTGCAGCCGAGCCCAAGAGAGGGACAACTGCAACAGCTGGAAATAGCCGAGGCCTTGCTTGGCCCCTCCGCCTGCCTCGTCCATCCCTGCCTCGGCTCCCTCTGGGATCCTGGACTCATCCCTGCCCCTTCCTGGCTTGGCGTCCTCTCCCAACAAGCCAGAGGGTAGCTGGTGGGGTAGGACGAAGCCCCATGCCAGGCGGGGGTTGGGGGCAGGTCACCTTCCTGCCCGCTCCTCAAATGCAGTGCTCCCACGAACCAAAGGCCTTGGAAGGTCAGAGCCGAAAGAAGGCAGGGCCCGTGACCCTCCCTCTAGAGATGAAATTTAGGGCCAGAGAGCCGGCGTCTGGCGCCACAGCTTCTGGGCAGGGACACCTCACTTCTGCCAGGTGCCCTGCCCCAACACGGGATGACAAGTGACTGCAAGGGTGAGAGGAGACGCTGCAAGGCAGAGGCCGAGCTGCTCGCCTTCCCTCTGGTGGGGGAACTGGAACCGAGTCCAGCCCAGCACTTCCCTCCAGGCCACACCACCTCCGAGAGGCCAGCAGGTCAAGGGCAGGGACTGTTCTACAGCCAGCGGTTAAAGCTGGCAGGTCTCTGGGGACAGGAACGAGTGGGGAGAGCTGTCTACAGAAAGCCAGGCCCCCAGGCGGCTGAGATGTGTCTGGAAACATCCCCACCCCTTCAGGAGAGAGGCTGGGGAGGGACTCCAGCTCCCCCAAGTCCCTTCCTGGTGCCCCAAGGCCAGAGCTAAACAGGGTGGTCATGCGTCAAAAAGGAGACCCCCCTCCATTCATCCTCGCCCCCCTCCCGAGTGCTGGTCTTTCCAGAAGGACAGGGAGGGCCTAGCCACAGGGTAACACGCACAAAAACTTCCTGAGCTCTTCATGTGCGCTAGGGAATCACTTTGCCGGAATTTTCTCATTGAGCTGTCACAGTCTTCCCAGAAGTTGAGTAGCCTGGAGATTGCTACGTAAGGCCGAGGACAGAGGGGCTGGAGAAGACAGCAAGCGGTGGAACTGAGACCTGAACCCTGGCCCCAGGCCCCAGACCACGAGAGGGGACTTGGGGCCACAGGGCAGAGGGGGCACTGCACCGTCGTCCCACGGAGCTGGACGGCCCGACAGACAGGGAACAGCTATCCCCTGTGGGCACAGCCAGGCACGTGGGGAAGCCTGTAACTGCGCTAGCTCTTTATCGTTCACAGAGCTCTGACCTTGCCCCCGATCTGAAGCCCAGTGGGGTGGCGCCACCCTCTTCGTGCAGCAGATAAGGAATCTAGGGTCAGCAGCTAGACCCCGGTCCCATGCTCGCCCCCGCCTCACACATCGACGGCGCCCTCGAGTGCTGGCTTCCTCAGAGCCTGCTGCTTTCAGATCCATGTATGCAGAGCTGCAAGGCGGACCCCTGCCCCTAGTGACAAATGTGCACGCCGAGGCCCAGGGAAGCGAAGCGACTGGCCCAAGGTAGTGCGGCAGATGGGCAGCGGCAAGGCACCTCCTGGGCGCTGCCCCCGCCCAAGTCCACTGACTCCCCGGCCCCAACCAGCCAGCTCGTCTGCCCATGAAACCCCAGCCCTGGAGCTGCCCCCCTCCAGGATAGTGGCTAATGGGGAGCCCAAGGGAGACTCCAGGCCTAGCCAAGAAGCCAGCTGCTGACTAATCTAGTGCAGACCTTTAAGTTCAAGAAAACAGACTTCACCCCAAAACCAACTTGTTTAATAGAATGTGGGCTAACAGGAGTTCCGATTGGTGGCGTGCTGGCCAACTGGCATTCTGATTGGTGGAGTGCTAGTCGGCTGGCATTCTGATTGGTGGAGTGCTGGCCAACCAGCCTTCCCATTGATAAAGGATGACTAATTGGGATTTCCCAGTGATCCCACCCTGGATAAAATGGATTTTTCTGCCAATGCCTGAAAGGTTCCTCAGCCTTTTCTGGGTTTTGCAGAAGTTAACATGATTTAAAGGAAGTAACCACAACGTAAAAGCCCCCCCACCCCCTCCAGCGCAGGTGAGCAGGGAAGGCGGCTGGCTGGCTCTTGCTCCGCGGATGGTCCTGGGATGGCCCATCTCCCGGAGGCTGGCCGGGGATAAGGCAGGGCACCCGGGCAGCCACCCACCAGAGGAACAAAGTTTGGGCACCAGCCTCGGGTGCCAAAAGCAGGGTCACCACCCCCACCACCAGAATACCCACAGGCAGCCCCTGGAGCTAGGCTAGGTCCCAGAGGTGCCCAGGCACGGAACAGGGCAGGGGGCAGGCTCTTCGGGTCCAGGCCCCCGGCCAGCCCCTGGCCCTCCTGCCCAGCTCCAAACTCCAATCTCCAACCTCCACCAGAGACCCCTGACCTCTCACAGCCCCAAAGTCACTCACACCCGAGTCACTTATCATGTACACCAAGGTGGGAAGGTCCACGTGGAATTTCTCCTATGCCTGAAAAGACAGGAGGGAGGAAGACGGTCCCCCAGAGGGACCCACTACTCTCATCCTTCTCTCCCAAGCAGGTTCCGTGCTTCCATCCACACACCCCACTCCACCATGGCCAGCCTGCGCCTTCCTCTTGGTCCCCTGCCAGAAGTACCCTCTCCCCTCCCGGCGGCTTCTCCAGCGCATCAGAGGGAACCCTGAATTGGGTTCGAATTCAAACTCAAGCCCTGCCGCTTACTCACGGGTACCCCAAGCTTCAAAGCTTCATCTCCTGAAGCCTCAGTTTCCCCATCTGTAAAATGAAGACATGCTGCTTCACTTCATGGTGAAGTTTAAGAGAGGTGGAAGA